>CAMXCT020005334.1:335000-645000 GCA_947184155.2 Cladocopium goreaui | reverse complement strand
CTGGATGTTCGTGGCGTTTTTCGCTGTGCTGCTGGCCTTTTGGGTCATTTGGTGGTTGCAATGGGCCTTCGCCGGGACGCTCCTTGGTGAAAACCGGTAAAGGTGACCATTATTACTACCTACGATTATACAATATTCATAGGGATGTATGTGTATTTATGTGGATTCATGTGGATTTATATAGATTTATATGGATTTATGATTATTTGTTATTTAATTATGTGGATTTATATGGAATGATCATGATGGAGATATCGGATATTTCTATAGTACCCGGTAGTACCCTGGTCTTGTTCACAGTTTTCTATGAACGCCATGATCCATTTGGATCGATGATTTACCTATCAAACATGGTGATTTTCCATAGCCATGTTACATCACCAGGGGGTATATACCACTAGACTTAGCCAAGATCAGATACCAGTTCATCCACGTTTTTTAGCGTCATATGAAACAATTTAATCAACATTTTTTTGCAGACACACACTGACATATAATATACAAAATATACACACCCTTTGAATGATACGGTTTCAATGAATTTCTCTGGCTGATGGTTTCACTTTGATTCTGTCCCTAGTTGGGATGATGATCCCCAAATGGTCCCAAATGGTCTCAAGGTGTAGTCGTTTTTTTTGGCACCAGTGATTGGTGATGGAAAAAACACTCTTAAAGAACATCGCTCTGTGAGGTTCGGTGCGGTTCTTCAAGCAATGTGGGCCTTGTGCTGCGCTTCTCACAAAAAGCAGGTGGGGCCGGGGCGGCTGGTGTGCCGGGTTGCCTAATCTTTTTTCCAGATATTCAGAGGAGTCGCATATTCTTGAGCCTCACTAGATACATGCTGGACAGTGTACAGATACATGTGTATATATATATACACATAGATATATAGATACACACACAGACACACACACACGCATACATATAATGTATACGTATATATATATGTATACATATATATGTATACATATATAAAAATAGACACACACAATATATATATATAATTCATAATTTGCAATAATTTGCAGATGTTAGAAATTATATGTATGATGTAAAGATATCGAACCGTTCCTGACCTTCTTAGGACGAGGATGTCATGGAAGCTGTGAAGACGGGCGCGGAGGACTTGGACGGCACCCTGCAAAGCTTGGGATCCAAGGCACAGGCACGATCCGCTACGAAACGGCGGGTAGCACCAGCCAATACCAGCCATAGAAATGGCTGATTCAACCATGAAAATATATGAAAACATATGAAAACTGGTGATTTACCATGATTTAACCCGAGAACAATGGGCTTGTCCCTGTCAAAGTCGGTGATCTGACTAAAAATCCATGGATTTTGCCCCATGAACAGTGGCATTTCACATCAAAAGCTGGTGGAAATAAAAGTGACTCACACTGGTATCTGGTTGAATGTGGGATCTACAATGCGATAAGCCATCCCCAATCATGAATCACAAAGTGGGGATGGCTTATGGCATTGTGGGATCCCACATTGTTCCCAGATTGGAATTTCTGTTGCCCAGAACCAACGGGTCAGATGGGATGGATATCATATATCAGGTGTATCAGTGTATCCTACAATTTCCATGGTTAGGATCGAGCTACTTGCAGTACAGCCAAAATCAGGTAAGTGAATTGGTTTCTACCATCTTATAACATTATAATATTTTGTATACCTTCTGATAGCTTACAACTGGGACATTATATGCTAATGCTCACTTTACGGATCAATTCAGTGGGGAAGGCCATTCTTGAATGGAACGTAGATGGATCAGGAAAATCATAAGATGCCAGTGGAGGAATTGCAGTTTTGGCCTTTGTTCTGCCCATAGAGCAGCTGCTTTTGTTCTTGATACCGGTAATCAAACATGGTGACAATCCGGGTTTATAGATGATTTCCCATTGCCATATTGTTTTTTATAGATGATTTCCCATTGCCAAAACAATCCCATTGACAAAATAGAAGTTTTATAGAATAATTCCCTTTAAAACATCCGTTTTGGCTTGACTTCCCATTGCCATATGGTTTTTTCCGGTCCACTTTTCCCCCTTTTAAGTGGCATCTTCCCCATCGTCCGGCCAGAAATTTGATGTGGCGGAGATGCTCAGCTGGGAGGAAGCCAAGGCTCTCATTGAAAAGAATGGACAAACCTCCTCCTACCACTGGTGGGAGCATCCCGATCAGCTCCTTGGCACTGACATGACGTAGTCCTGCTTGGTCTTTGATGGAATTGCTGGCGACTATGTTTAGGGAATGGAAAATGAACATTGATAGATAGATGGATGGATGGATGGATGGATGGATAGATAGATATGTATATATATATATACATAATTATATGCATACATACATTATGTATATGCATATTTTGGAGATGATTGTCCTGTTAGACAGGATGTTCCAATCATTTTCCATTGCCATGTTTTGAAAGGAAGTAAGTAGTTGCATAGCGACAGAAGAGCATGACATTTGCGAGAGATAAAGAGGGTTGAACAGCAGAATCATGATTTATCATGATTTGGCATATGGCTTGGACATGCTTGGACTACTGCCATGTTTCCAAATCCCCCTTGTTCAAAGTCGCCATGGCGGTTTTTTTCTCACTCTGGCAGTCCAGCACCCTGAGGATAGAACTTGCGCACCACATGAAGGGCAACATAGGCCAGCTGGCAGTTTTCACCGGGTTGTTCCCGCACACTTTGACCTGGAGGCAGCCAACCAGACCGTAAGAGAGTCATACCAAGCCCCATTATATAAATTATATCACGATTACGGAAGAGGATGTTTTCGAGTGGTACTCGTAGCTCTTTAGCCCCATGGCCCCTCAAAGCATGCACTAGGAAGAAGCTCTGGCATACAATTTAGCTCTTTTTGGATGGTGTTAGTCGCTCTCCCCTTTCCTTGCGGCAGGATTGCAAAAATGTTCAAGTGTCGATTGTCATGACTCAGAAACTGCGGCTTCAAAGTGTTGATTATCATCATGAACAACCATGGCAAACCATGGGTTTTTACAATGGTAAAACCAACGTCATGTTTACCATCCCCAATGACTTACCATAAATGGGTGCTTTACCCCAAATGGTGCCAGGTGTTGTCCCTCAAGGGGACGGAGCATTGCGAGCATAGCGCCCTCGTCACTTGGTGCTGGCGGCTATCTACCCAACTGAGTCGTAGGGTCCACCTATAATATATGACATATATATATATAAATATTATCTGTATAACATAATATATGATTAATTATATAACTATAGTATATTAATTTGTATATATATATAATTCAATACACACACACACATATATATAGAATACAATACACACACACATATATATATTATGTATAATATATCATGTACAGTTATTTGTTATTTATATATATATATACACATAATATTCACCTCACACACGCAAGATCCGTTAAAATTAGATTATGTTCATGAAACAAATCAGGAGATTGAGAGCTGGCTTTCATATCTTTTGGCTGCTTGCACAGAAGCGCTCTAAGGCTATTTGGAAAAAGACGGAATAAAGATGGAAAAGATCGAAAGGCTCAGAATCGTCTTGCACGACATCCTTCTCTACGGTTGCCTCAGCTTTAGTTATTGGACAATATTGGACCAGCGACGGGCTCTGGAACAAGTGAAATGTGGCCTGCATGAGGGGCCACCTGATACAAATCAAAATTGGAATTTCTACCCAAATTAGATATATATATATATGTATATATATATATATATTTGTTCAGAGTTTCCCAGGATGATTCCATGGTCTTTTGGGTTTAGGGCTTTGGGTTTACGGTTTCATGCTTTTGGGTTTTAGGGTGTTGGAGTTCAGGATTAGTCGAGCAATGATGCACAGGTCTCCTAGTTGAGCGCTTCAGGAATGCCAGAATGACCCACTATTTACAGAGTCTAGGGCAAATCTAGGTGTTTGGCCCGTAAGCATAATTATCTCTTCACCCCACACCCATCTCTCACATAAAATCAGGCTTCATAATATGGACAGTGGATTTGTCATGTGGTACACGGACCATCATATCCATCATTGACCAACCAAACTCAAAATCAATCCCTGGGTCAGAACTTCCGTGTTTTTCTTTTTTAGAATCATTGTTTGATGGACATACAAGATCATACAAGACCACCCAAGACGTAGTGACTTTGCGAGCTTGTCAGCATCTCTCACGACTGAAAACTACTAGTTTCTTAATTGACCGAATGGGCATGTCCGGCATGTCCCCCCCAAAAATAATGGTTACCTCCAGTCCAATTGAACTTGGTATTTGACATTCACTGTTATCATGTTTTTCGAAGATCTGAAGATGTGTAAGATGCATGTTTATAATATGTCTGATTCCCCCCTTTCAAAAAAAGGAACGTTGATATAGATTTGGGACTCCCCCAAAAAACACACACAAACACACTCAGAAGAACTCACACAAAACAGCAGCTAGACTTGGCACCCGCCAGCCCTTGGCTCCTTTGCCAGGCAAACGCCGAATGAGGGTCACATGCGGCGCACACCCAACGGTGCTGGCGCGGCGGTGCACGACGCCTTGCGACATGGCCGTGTGGTTTGACTGGAATTGAACAGGAAATTCAGGAAACAACGAGATAGGCCGTGGTCAGGTATGTTAATCATGTTGGATGCAACTTAGTCTTTTGCCAGAAACGGGAACATCTATATACTAACAAATTTGTGGAGGGCAATGACCTGCCATGAAGACATTGTGACAAATGAATCGGATTCGCCTTACTTGAACGATTCGCTCTACTTTATCAGTCATGGAAGGAACTAACATGTATGTTTTTTTTTTTGCATTGCTTGCCGTGTAAAAAATGATTTTCTGATGCATTTTCCACTTGAATTTATTGATGAGAAGTGCAGATCCGACAAACACTAATAGCATATCCTCATATTGCCATATGCCTAATAATGTTTAGTAATTGATATATAATGATATATAGCTGCCATTCCTACCAGAGATGACCAAACATTGTGTAACATACAGTAATTGAATCAGCGGAAGTTCTCCCTCAACTTCGGAAGATCGCAAGTCACCGGGTTACATGGATGCTGGTCCTTGCTACACTGACCGCTGACCATCAGGATGGCTAAAGGCGTAAGACTTGGATGGTGTGTTTATCTCCAATCATTTTACTTGCGCTGCTGACAACTGCAGGGAAACAGATGGAAACAGGAAACTTTCCCTGGATTTTAGGTGTACATTCTCTATACGGCAATAAGTCAGAGAATCAATGTCAAACTGCAGGCCTGCACGTTTTTTGCCGTCACCTGCTGGCATCGTTGCATCATTTGTTCGGAAGTGAGGATACTCAACTGCCAGCCTTTTCATGACTTACTGGAAGTTTGGATTGTGTGGTGCCAAGATGTACCAAGTGGGTTTGTTGAAACATTGCCGCTCGGCAATCCAGTGGTTTTTCTTATCCCCATCAATGGCCTCGCCAGGCCAGAGTCCTTGCTCACCGGTGCTTCGGTTGATTTTTTCTGCCATGCTACATGCTTCACAGGAGTAAGAACACCACAACATGTGTGAGGCTGTTATAGGATTCCTTCACAGCCAAAGCGATGCGCGAAGAAGCAGGACACGACGCTGTAAGCAAACACGTTGCGTTTTGCAGCCAAGCTGGCCTGAGTGTGTAGTGTACTGTAGGGTTCTGGCGTATGTCAAGCGATGAGGTACAGCCAAGAGCAACAGCAGACAGTGGCTGGTAGCACATTAACTTGCAAAGACCCAGAATTATATACTTAATGTGTCATTTCTTGCCCGCACAGGTTCGACAAAATTACATCCTCGATTTTCAGACACTGCATCATGGAAATCATGTTATGTCATCATGTTATGTCAATCCATCTAATGATGAATTCAAAGACTCAGATGTTGAAGAACACACTTGTCTGACGGGGTACCGCAAAATCCAACGGTTTATCACCATGTTTTTCGTCTCCCATCGGCTCCCGTTGGAGCGGAAGAGGCGCAGGCTGCAACACGCACCACGAGCACAACGGGCTTGTTGCGCGGTCCGTTGTGGGGTCCCATTGGGGTCCCGTTGGGACCAGTACCGTAAGGGAAGCGAAGGGGTTTTGATTGCGGCGCCGTGACGTTGATGGATTTGATGGATTCACATGGAATTACTTTAAGCATCTCTAACCCGAGTCAGTTTGCGCTCACAACTCGGATCGCTTCATCATGAGGCTGTAGCTGGGTTACTGGATTGGAAATGCCTAAGACAGGCCCCGGCAGTTCAGTACCTAGTTTTTTAAAAGCCTCGAAGGATTTCTCTTCCGGATCCATGAGGATCCCTTCAAAGTCTTGAGATGGAGAAGTCCACAAAACTGGTCGCACAGCGCATGCTTTCAATTGGCCCGGTTCAGAAGTGATGGCTCCCGGGGTCTGACGTCTGGAGACGTGCCTAGTTTGGCGTAGCCGTGACCATCCAACCATCGACACCACGGCAGTCAGAAGACCCAGCAAGCCCATGAAGCACCATATGAAGCCCATTGACACCTGCTAGTTTTGAATCCCAACAGTTTTTGTTGAAGTGGGGGCCGGGCAGCTTTGCGTGGCCGTCGATGCTGGATCACTTCACATTGGCCGCAGCGTTTTGAAATTCATCTTGCAAGAAGGAGAGAACTCAGACTTGAGTCACTTGAGGCGACCATTTCTGATTATTTCTTTTTAACCTAGGTCAATTTGAGATTATTACTTGTAATTATAATGTATCTGAATGTGTAGTTGTTTTTATAGGAGGTGCCATCAATGGAAACATCAGCATACCGCACAATGTAAGTCATGCCCTGCTGGGGGAGAAACATTATATTTCTTTTCTTCGAAAAGGCAATGATTTGGTTGAGCTCTTTCGACAGGTTGTACTCGATGGTTTTTGTTGGTCACCCCCTCCCCTTTGATGGCAGGTCGGTTCTTCCTTGTTGTCCCCTTTTAGGTCGTTCCAAAGAATTGGAACTGTCCAGCATTTGATGGGATTGGCTTTTTCCAAAATTATATCCAACCCTCAGCAGTTCCGAACGGAGAATGCATCCCAAGCAGCTTTCGTGAGCTTTCTGACTAGTTCATGGTATTTATAAAGATGGGTTTGAATTGGTTTGAACCCAACAATTTCGGACAAGTACTGGTACAGAAATTTGCGACCTGACTGGACCTTTTTCCTGGATGGAAACAACGTTGCCCTAGTCTCAATCAGCTGTACAACCACAGATCCTTTGTTTCTGCAGGCCATCGCTGCAAGTTGATGAGAACATTATGCGACCAACGAATGGGGGTTCATGGGAGTTCAACCATGTTCAACCGGAAAGTCCGGTGCTATCTGGTGCAAATTTCTCAAGTTTCTTGCTTAAGAGAAACCCTATGAGAAGATCACAGACGCAAGTTCTTTCCTTCAAACCTGTTATTTTACCACAGCGCAGCATTTCACATCTCCTGCGCAATTCGCCTAGACAAAAAGGTGCGCAATTTCCTTCAATGTACACGATGATATACGATGATATAGGATGATGATGACATGGTGCTTTCAACTTGTTTCCATTCTTATTTAAAGAAGATAATGCACAATTGATATCAATTGATTCCTTTAGGATGGGTTGAAGCACCGTTGAAGCCACCAGAGACACACAGAGTTTGGACGGACTCCGTCACTGGTCTTTGTTTGGTAGGTGAAAATGGTTGCAGGCCCTCACCTATATATATAATTATATATATATATATATCATTGGTTATCATTGTACATCCATCACTTTGATAGCTTAATTACCTATTATTGTTTGTATCGTTGTTGACTTTGCCCTCCACAGCACCAGTTGTACGCCCAGAAAACGCAACAGGCTTCGGCGGTTTCTGCGCGAAAGGAAGGGCTTGCAACTGGTGTTTCCTGGAGATGGACTTGGGTCATGCCCATCAAACATCGTTTGGGGTTGAGGGAAACCTGAAGGCCTTGATGGGTTTGAAACGGTTGGTGTAAGGGGTTCATGAGTTTCTTTTAACGAACATATATGAACATGTATACAGCAGAGCAGCTTGGTCTGAGATGATCCTCCAGGTTCACGAGGCAATCACATGGGAAGAGTAGTGATATCACATGATATCACCATCATCTGATCATCATCTAACATACAACGGCTCATCGGCTCATCGGCTCATTGCACCACAACATCGCATTCATGACTTCAAATGACGTGAGCACTTCCCGCTGAAGGTTTACCTCTATACCAACCAGTGAGTCACATTAAAATGAGTGGTATAAAATGCATTAAAATGCAACATACAGCCACATTTAGTGAAATTGCTTATTTCTGTTTACCTCTTGATTTAGAAACATGTTTGAAAAAAGTCTTGTCTACGAGTCTACGACGTACGTCTTTGGCAAACCGACGTGGCAATGATCCCAGGTTAACCATGCTCCAGTTACAGAAGAAGGTGCCGCGGTGCCGCCACGTAGCAGTCACAATGGGGCAACAAATGTGAGAATTTGCAGGGTGTGGAAGGCACTTGGTGGTCCATCCGACTATAGTTTAGTTTAGCATAGTTTTACCCAGTATATATATATATATTATATACGTATAGACTGTAGACTCTAGTTAAGCAAGTTATATTCTGTATGATTAAGTATAAATGGGAATAGTTCACCATTACATACCATTACCTATAGTATCCTATAGTATCCTACAAATAGTATCCTGTAGATATCAGTTATACAGTTATATCAATATCATCAATATCATCAATATCCGATATCCATGTTATCTCCCATATTAACCCATAACTATGGACTATTCATGGGCCTTTTTCCATGGCACTCTACGGATCTCTACGGTGTCGGCCTGGAAGCTCCAGGCACGTCAACGCAGCCGCAAGCTGCAACAGTGGCAGCGCTGGTGCCGCACACGGCGACAGCGGGAGGTGCAGCTACAAGGCATGGCAGCACCGGTTCTGCTGGTCCCGGGGTGCCCCAAATTATGGTAACTTTACCATGTAATATGTCATTTGAATGGGAACGCCATTTTCTCGATTTTGGAGTTTTTAGGTAGGAGTGATATGAAAAGATATGAACAGTGACTTAGCACTTGAGGTTGCTCAACTCTTCCATACTCTGAACAGACTTTTGTATGTGGGAATGGCTTAAGATAGCTTACCATCAGCATCCGGCAACCAAACACCCATTTACAGAGGATTTTTCCAGCTATAAATCTCCATTTCCCGGGGATTTCCCGCAGAGGATGAAATGATTGAAGCGAAGTATTAAATCCCATTCATATTATATATATAATTATGAATCCTTATTAATCCGTATTAATCCCATGAATATCCCCATGATTCCTCCCATTAATATCTATATATTCCAATGATATCCCCATGATATTCCCAGCTGTACCGGGAGGGTGTCCAAGCCCAGACGGATAGGACACCTGCACAACTGCCTGGAGCCACGCTTGCTGCGGCGCTTGCTGCTCCTTTGGGCGACATGGACGCGGCAGGAGCAACGGAGCCGCGGCAGGATGCGAACGGCGCTGGGAAAAACGCGCCGGGGACGGGGAACAAATGCCAGATATGTGTATTATATGTATATGTGTATATTTACAATATATATATATATTATATTGGGTTAGTAGTAACATGCATAATATAGTTGTATATATAATTCTGTCTCTCCATATTCATATGAAAACAGATGGATGGATGGATAGACATGTGAGCTCCTAAGAATCCTGTTAGTAACTATATGGAATATTGTGGAATGATCTCTGTTATATCTATCTATCATTACATGTCGATATGAAATTATCCAGCTATATGTATATATATATACATATGGATTCCGGAATAATCCTGTCACTAAGTGGGCAATGATGAGATAGTGTAAGGGTTCCATCTGGGACCAGAAATGGTGCAATGGCATACCAGTGCGTCCCAGGAATCGTAAGTGGCTAAGAACATGTCATAGACATCTCAAGTAATCAAGTAACCCATTTTCATTCGATGAATATCGCCAGCAATATGCTTTGGTATCACGAAAACTGAGAAAAATATGCGGGTTCAACTGAATTTCAGGAGATCGTGCGAACCATTCCAGCATATTCCAGGTGGTTCTGTTTACTCGTTTCTTTCTTTTCAACATGTTCAAGAGGCAGGATTTTTATCAAGGACATGAGTGATATGAATCACAAATTGTCCGGACCCGAAATTGGCATTTTTCATGGGGTCATGTCCAAGCTTTGGGGAACCCGACAGTTGATGGCATCCAGTAACTTCGGATATGGGCGGCTCAGGAACCAAGCGACATTGCAAAAGGCCCACGTCGTGCTGAATTTGCTGCGAGCTCAGACCGAATAGCAGGGAATAGCCATGAATAGCCTCAAGTTTTCGAAGCATGCCGCAGCTTTTCCACGAAAAACAGTGCTGTTGCCCCTCCATCTCATAATGCTCCAAATTTGGATTAATCCTTGCTTTTAGCAGGGTGGAACCGCGTCACAACGCATGGAGCGGTAACGCGCTGTAACTATACAGTGCACACGGGGATGCAGAATTAGGGAAAGACAAGGTGGCTTGGACGGACTCATTGTACATATTTGTACATCTAACGGCATGCATTTCTTCGTTTGCACTACTTCAGATTCGGATGGTTATCACTTTTTGTTAGACGCTATATAATTTGCGAGGCTGCATCACTTCATGGCAATACCTTATGGTAAACTAACAAAACTATGGAAAATCACAATATTTAATGGGTAAATAAACTATAAATGGCAATTTTCAATAGCTTTTGTATGTTTACCAGAGGGTACATAGGAATGTCTGATGGTTTCTGGCATGTTCCACCGAACAGGTCACTGAAGAGTCGCAGCTTCCATGCCTGGCTCCAACGGCAGAAAGGTGTGCAAAAGGCTGCGAGCTGCCTCAGAGGCCAGCGGCCAGGTAGCTGGGCCTTTTTTTGATACAGGAGATACAGGAGATATCGCATATTATTACTGTCTATATATATATATAAATATATTAACGGATATATAATAACTATAATATATTTATATACATATCATTATATATCTAAATCTGTCTATCTATCTATCATTCGATCTATCCTATCCTATCCTATCCTAATCTAATCTAATCTAAACTAATCTAATCTAATCTAATCTATCTATCTGTCTGTCTGTCTGTCTGTCTGTCTATCTAATCTGTCTATCTATCTATCTATCTATCTGTCTATCTATCTATCTATCGATCTATCTATCTATCTATCTACCTAGCTATCTATCTATCTATCTATCTATCTGTCTAATCTGTCTAATCTGTCTAGTCTGTCTAATCTGTCTCATCTGTCTAATCTATCTAACCTGTCTAATCTATCTAATCTATCTAATCTATCTAATCTATCTAATCTATCTAATCTATCTAATCTATCTAATCTACCTAATCTATCTTATCTACCTTATCTACCCTATCTACCCTATCTACCTTATCTACCTTATCTACCTTATCTACCTTATCTATCTTATCTATCTTATCTATCTTATCTATCTTATCTATCTTATCTATCTTATCTATCTTATCTATCTTATCTATCTTATCTATCTTATCTATATCTATCTTATCTATCTTATCTATCTTATCTATCTTATCTTATCTATCTTATCTATCTTATCTATCTTATCTATCTTATCTATCTTATCTACTTATCTATATCTACTTATCTATCCTATCTATCTTATCTACCTTATCTACCTTATCTATCTTATCTATCTTATCAGTCTTATCAGTCTTATCAGTCTTATCAGTCTTATCAGTCTTATCAGTCTTATCAGTCTTATCTACCTTATCTACCTTATCTACCTTATGTACCTTATCTGTCTTATCTGTCTTATCTGTCTTATCTGTCTTATCTATCTTCTCTATCTTCTCTATCTTATCTATCTTATCTATCTTATCTATCTTATCGATCTTATCGATCTTATCTATCTAATCTATCTAATCTATCTAATCTATCTATCTATCTATCTATTTATCTATCTATCTATCTATTTATCTATCTATCTATCTATCGATCGATCGATCTATCTATCTATCTATCCATCTATCTATCTATCTACCTATCTATCTATCTATCTATCTATCTATCTATCTATCTATCTTATCTATCTTATCTATCTTATCTATCTTATCTATCTTATCTATCTTATCTATCTTATCTATCTTATCTATCTTATCTATCTATCTATCGAGCTAGCTAGCTAGCTAGCTATCTATCTTATCTATCTTATCTATCTTATCTATCTTATCTATCTTATCTATCTTATCTATCTATCTTATCTTATCTTATCTTATCTTATCTTATCTTATCTTATCTTATCTTATCTTATCTATCTATCTATCTATCTATCTATCTATCTATCTATCTAATCTATCTAATCTATCTAATCTATCTAATCTATCTAATCTATCTAATCTATCTAATCTATCTATCTATCTATCTATCTATGTATGTATCTATCTATCTATCTATCTATCTATCAATGGGTTAGGTTTAAGCGACAATTTAGAGGAAATCGCCCAGAATTCAGGAAAATGCATGCTTTCCAGTTAAGATTTTCCCTTAAACCAATCCATTGATATATGGGAAAAAATGAACATCATCATTTTGAATAGGCAATTCATAAATAAATAAATAAATAAATATGTATATATATATATATGTGTGTGCAATTTTCCATAGCTATGTTTTTTTTTGAAAATCTGGAGGGCACATGTCTATATATATATTATATGTGTGAAGGAGCAACATTAACAACTGACCTTTATTGGAATTAAATGGATATATCATTGGCATTTATTTATGTTGTTATGTAAATATATATTCATGGGTATATTTTGTGTTTTTTTTTTGTGATTGAAACAGTGCGGAATTTCACCAAAGTATCCTGATATTTGCATATGTATATACATATATTTATATAAAGCACCCCAAAAAAAAGATTGAGAAAAGTGATTTAGCTATCACTATTTTAGTAGGAAATTGTTTTTTTAATCTTTTTTGGGATGTTTTGTATAGATAGACTTTACAGTTATATTTATTTATTTTTGTATTTAGTTTTGTATGCATATGTATTAAAATGTATGATGTGTTTATATGTATTCATATGTATTTATATGTATTTATATGAATTTATATGAATTTATATGTATTTATATGTATTCATATGTATTCATATGTATTTATATGTATTTATATTTATTTATATGTATTTATATGTATTTATATGTATTTATATGTATTTATATGTATTTATATGTATTTATATGTATTTATATGTATTCATATGTATTTATATGTATTTATATGTATTTATATGTATTTATATGTATTTATATGTATTTATATGTATTTATATGTATTTATATGTATTTATATGTATTTATATGTATTTATATGTATTTATATGTATTTATATGTATTTATATTTATATCTATTTATATGTATTTATATGTATTTATATATGTGCATTTATGTGTATTTATATGTATTTATATATGTGCATTTCTGTGTATTTATATGTATTTATATATGTGCATTTATGTGTATTTATATGTATTTACATGTATTTATTTAGTGGGTTGGTTGGTGACTTAGTTCTTTCGTTTGTTAGTTGTTTTTACTCGTATGATTTATTTGTGTACATGGCTGTATTTCATGTTCTTTCTCTCAGCTGCCACGAGCAGTCTTGACAGATGGCGACGGAGGGAGAGAGAGAGGGGGAGGGGAGATGATGACGACAACGATGACGACGATGAGTATGAGATGACGACGATGAGAATGAGCATGAGCAGGAAAACAATTTGGACCATTTCTCTTTGGTTTAGAAATGTAGAAGTCCATGGCATTCAGTAGTGTTCTTATAGGCCATACGACCAATGATTTGCACTCTCTATGTCCTGATGAATTGTCCGAGTTTAAGATCATGATTTCTGTCTTTCCAAGTTGAGGTTACAAGAGAAGGCCATTAATGTGAGATGTGTTTGGACCAGGCCTTAAGACCCAATTGTGGGTCAAAATCACAATATTTATGACAAATGGATGTCAAATGCTGAAGATGACCAACAGATGTTGTTGGTGTCCCAAGTTCGTCCCAGGCCCATCTTGATGGTTTGCACTTATACCCTTGAGGAACATCCATGTGATTTCATATGAAGATCTGTCAAAATCGAAATGACCATCAATGACCAGATTTTTTTGGGATGAGCACCCATCTACCACCTCATTTTGAGGCGCCAAAATTCAACCCCAACATATCCCAATTTAAAGGGGTGAACGCATCAACTTACAAACCATCTATGGTGAGTCAAAGTTAGTCACATATCCCTATTTTTATAGTTAAAATGAACATCCAACTTTCATTTCATGGCCAACATCTCCATACATCTCCGTATTTTTTGGGGCCTAACAGTTTTGAAGCCTTAGAAACTCACCATTTTTGTTGCCGTGTTTTCCGGGGTCCTTTGGGCCAAATGGGGACGACTTTTTTCGTCGCAGGCCTCGCAGATGTCTTGGCCCTGCGGTCTGTGGCTGTGGTGCTGGAGCTCTGGCGCTTGGCCCAGCTGCAAATGGTGAAGGCGATGAACCGATGGGCCTTGGTCAACCAGAATTTTCATCCATTTTTCCTATTTAATACTATTAAGATCTATTAAGGTTGGTATAGGTTGGTGATTTTGTTGGGGGTATGTCGGGTATTACTGGTTAACCATAAATATTAATTAATATGTTCCCAACTAACCTTATGATATTTTCATATTCAATGGTGTTAGTAACCATGCAAATGGTTAATTGGTCAACCATAATAATACCTCAACCAGTTACTTCATCCATTTTCCATATTTACTGGTTATGACTAACAGTTCGCCATGGAAAGATCCACCCATTTTTAATAGGTAAACCATGGTAAACCATCTATTTCTATGGGCCATTTTCCATGGCTATGTTAAATAACCAGAGGGTCATACTATTAAGATTGGTATAGGTTGGTGATTTTTTTTGGGGTATGTCCCATTTTCAGTCAGACCATGTCAGGGGGTTCATTTCTGAACATGTTGATTTGATAGGGATTCAATGGGAGATCCTAATCGTCACACAGCATTCCCAAATTCTATGGTTTACTATGGAAATCCATGGGTTTACCCCGGGAAATGATCTAATTACATTTCTGGTGACTTTTTCCACCTGGGTTTTCTGAGTCAAAATGGTGGTACACAGAAGGAAACCCCGCGAATCATTGGATTGGTTGAAGGGAACATCTTGACCGGAAACTCATGATTTTCCCGTAATTTTCCCATGAAACATGTTTTTTTTCTCCCATCAAACTCATAACTTTGCCTTTCAACGAATCCAACCAGGAGCGCGCCGCCCTGGACCTCCTGACCGCTGGACTGGAGAAGCTCCTGCAGAGAGGTGGGGGTGATTTGTAGACTCGTAGGCCATGTTCCGAATGGGAAACCCATGGGTTTTCCACATTTTTTGTATGTTTACCCCAAGGTACCAACAAATTGATCAACTTGGAATTATTGGGAGGTTATTTGTAGATGTTGAACGTCAGTAGATTGATTGACGGGCAAATCCACGGGAAAACCGTGTTTGGTTTTCCATCTACCAGGACCTTTAGGGGTTCCTGTAAAGGTTTCTATCATCCGAGTCTGGGAACGGCGTGCTTGCAGGCAGATGTCGATAAATTATGGTAAGTTCACCATGGATCTAACTGTCATCACCTTGCCATTCTCGCCGCCCAGTTGTGTGTTTGTCTGATTTTAGTCTTAGATGTGACGGTCGTCCATTGCCATATATGTGTGATTGCAGTAGTAGTGAGTACTGGAGGGTATGGATCAAGAATCGTCAAGAATTGCCAAGGCCATGGGATTCCAAAATTCACGATTCTTAGATTGACAAGCAGAGTGTGGTCGTCATTCTGGGATTTTTCCCCGTACGCTGCAAAATTCCGGAATAACCGCCCCACGTTATTATCTCAACAGATGTATACAGCATACAGCTATGCCGGCTATGCCCATCTGTCCAACATTGCAATGGTTTGAATGATATGTGGATATGTGCAAGTACCTCTTTGAAATTAGACGGGAGGGATCAAGTCCTAAAAATCCAAGCTATTTTGAAGTGAATTACAGGGGGTTCACTTGGGCGACTTGACCCCATGCCAAATCAAGGGCTTCAAGTCGTATCTCGCAGGGACGCTGCATGCCTGGCTGGCCAATGCCCACCTCGTCCGCCGACACGGTGAGATTCTGCAAACTGTGCACAGCGCGCGTGGCAGGCGCGCGTGGCAGGTCCTGTCGCCTGTGATGCCCAACTCAGAGATTGTCGGCATGTTTTTGTTGGTGGTGACAGTGTTTTATGTTTTATTGCTACCCCAATTTGGACCCGCACCAATGATATTATATATATATATTATATAGATATGTATAGATAACTACACACACATATATATGATTCATGGTTCATGGTGCATCATTTTTGTTTATTTCTATTTATATATGTGCATCCCTTCCTGATTTGGCCATCATGTCACTGCTCTCCGCGGCGCATCCTGAGAGGTCCTTGTTGGCGCATGCATTGGCCCAGTGGCATCGCAAGTGCCGAAAGAGTCGTTATGCAGAAACGAAGTTGCAAGGCCCAGGGGGACAGGGATGGGTGCAGATTTGCCCACCAAAATGGGGAGAACAGGAGAACACCATGCCAAATTCATCCAAATTCTGTGATCATTATCATAAGTTGGGATGATCAATACGCAAACATCAGCAATAGTTGGGATGATCAATACGCAAACATCAGCAATAGTTGGGATGATCAATACTTACTATGTGGATCTATGTGGTCCATCAGCAATAGTAAGGCTTATTTGTTCAAACATCATTATCATAAACATAGGGGTAGGCCGTTGAACCAGTTCAACCCCAACAGTTGTTTTTTTTTTCAACGGCAATCTGAGGATAAACACCAGCAAACATGAAATGTGTTTGGATATCTCACCACACTGCAGCGGTGAAAACCGGCATTATCCCAATCGAACCAGATAGCTAGCAGTAGCAGGGTCCCAACTTCAAATGACTTACCCTCCGCAAATCGAAATTATCAAACGCATTCAACCACGGCAAACCCATATTTTCCCATGAGCACCTCCATATCTATAGTCTATAGGGATCTATAGGGGATTTTCCAGTTTGCCACGTTTGATGTCACAAGGCCTACAAGGTGACATGCAGCGCTGCTTCCTGGTGCATCTCTGGGATGGCTGGCTGCGGTTGACCGCGCGCATGCGCCAGGCACCACTTCGCTGTGGATGGATGGCAACACACCTGGGGTTTTTAGCAGCTGCAGATTGAAGGTAATTTTGGGACAAACCTCATCCAATTTTATTGGGGCACTAGTTTTGACCCAGGGGTTCTATTATATACTACTGTACTGTAATCATTTGTAATCTATAGTTTGCAATCTATAGTCTGCACTCTAAAGTCTGTAATCTATGGCAGAAATTAGATCTTCCATCATCGCTGGTGAGCTGATTTGCAAGGCTTTGCACCTTTCCCAGTTGCAGAAGCGGAGGTGCCAGCAGAAACTGTTCGGGGACTGACAAATTCTTATATAGGATCTCATCTTCGAGTCTGACTCATGTCTCAAGTTGCCCAGCATACTATCATCATCAGTCATCAAAGTTCAAAAAAGGTTCGTTGCGGGAACAAGCACTGGTCATTCGAGTTTATTCGCCATAGGCTTGCCATCTTGAAAATAATGATTGCACCTTTGTCTCATGGGCAAAAGAGCCCTGCAGGGTGAATCTTTCTGTTGAATTTCATGGTGGATCACACCCACCTTGTTCGACACATGGGCCTGGCTCAAAGCTATTTTCTTCCTTTTGTTTGGTACCACAAACAACGAATGCAGCCTGGCAGCCTCAAATATCTTGGAGGTGTCACCCATTTTTATGCTCCATGCTCCATCCGAAGTCCCTACCTGAGATGATGTGGCACACATGACCACATGACGTTCAATGATAGTCTTGTGGTGACCTGCACACTCTTTCGGTCAAGAAATATGTCGTTTTGCGATCCATTTAAACTTAAACATCATTTGGTTGGGGGTTTTACTGATTTATCGTTGTTCAGCCATACTTGGAATGATTGGTTGATATGGCCAATATATTTTTTGGATGGGAGTTAAAACATCTTAAAACATCTTAAAACCACCAACCAGTCATTTTTTACGTCATGGAAATCCATAAAAGGTCCATCCAACTGTTGCCATGCCTTATGATGCCTCATGGTCCTGCGTGTGGTCTTCGCGCACGACGCTGCCTGGCCGTTGGATGCTGCTGCCGTGCCTCGGGGAGCTGGAGCTGGGAGGCCGGGGTGAACGTTCGGTGGGAATCGACTGATACGGTTGATATATGTTGATATCTTAACATTTCACTAAATCTGATCAGGATATTTAGTGAGTTCATTTAGTGGGATAGTTATTTCTACATCTAATTATCCCAGAAGATCCCACCAAATGAATGATCATGAGTTCTCTTTTCTCTTCTCACTGTTGTTTTGCATTTTTCGTGTGTATGGTAGCAGCTAAGGCTAGTCATGGAAATCTGACATGCAAACTTGGGAAACTGAGATCCCAACGGCACAGCATAGAGATGTATAGAGAGAGAGAGAGGGGGTTTCCTAAAATGGGGAGTACCCCTACATCATCCAGTTTAATAGCATGTTCATGCATTTTCCATTATAAACCATCCATTCTTTGTGCAACCCCACTCTCTCTCTCTCTATATATATATATGTTTTTTTTTCCTCATTTGTTTAATAGCACCTCGTCATGGGGCCTCTCGAGGTTCAAAGACACTAATTAGATGTAAACAACGAAAGCAGGGCTGACGTTTTCACAGTTGGCAACCGTCTCAAACCGTGGCAACTGCCATCAGTCTTTATAGATGGAACATGCCCTTGGGCCCATCAATAAGTGTGGCGGGCCGCATCATCTCTCATCAGATTAGAGGCTGGTATCCTTCCAAACTAGAGGATGTCCTCCAGCTTTCTGTTGATTGAGGTTAAGTCTCTCTATTTTGATGTTTGGACGCGCACCACTGTCATTGTGGTCTGTACATGTCTATTTGTTGTCTGTAAGTCGGATTTTCTAGAGGTGGCACTTGGGTAAACTAGCATAGATATGCAAGTCAACTATGGGGAACCCTCAGGAAATATCAGGAAACGATCCATTTCAATTGTGGATGATCCATTTCAATTGTGGATGTTCCATCTATATGGTATCATTGTAAATCAAGCAACATATCTCATCATATCCCCATGAATTTGCAGTATAGCAGCCCCCAAGAAGATACAACAGTAAAATCATGTAAAATCAAAATCCTACTAAAACAGTGGTACGGTATGGTACGGTACATTAAACATCATTAAACCTTTTCTAAATCTTTCTGCGGGGGTACTGAAGAAATCAACTCCACCATTGGCCTCAAAAACCCCCAGACATTCTGCTGTGCATTGCTGTGCCACGCCAGGTCCGTTCTGGTGACGATCGCCGGCCACGACTTTTCTGCGGCCTTCTGGGCCCTGGACCCGCCGGAAGCGGAAACGAAGTCAGATGCACAGCTGGTGTTGCCGGCATGGGTGGAACAATTGGGGGTACAGCAGAATGCGGAGGCTGAGGCTCACCTGGGGCCGGATAAGCTGGGAGTTGCTGAGGCACCTGACCTGAAAGCTGATCGAAATAGGCCTGAGATGTTTGAGATGTCCTTGAATATGATTCAATATGATAGACGAATTTGCACGGATCATATTCATGTGTAGGGACTGCAGCTTTATGTTGCCTGCAGTGTTCCAATTTCCTTTCTTGATCGATTATGGTGCCCCTACATGCGTGCAAAAGGTCAACCCAACAAGACACTCAAAATATTGCATCACACGTTTCCAGAGAAAGATTGTACGTAGATTTGCAGGGGGCTGCTAGATTCGAAGGTAATAATTAACTTAACCATACTTAACCTCCAAATTTCATGAAAAGATATGAAAAGCGTCCATTACAATCCATTGAAACTTCAGTTCCCCCCTGGCATGACTTGTCGAGCCGCTAATTAAATCCAATTTAGTGGACATTATTTGGGTACTAAGTACTACCATGCAACATCCCAATATCTCCCACTATTGATTGGATTAATCCGCAACTTTCTATGTCATGTTTCCAAGCACACAACTGCAGCCAACATCTGAGTGTTCCCGTACCTCCTCAATCATAAGGTTTTGTAAAGCTCCAAAAGTCGATGTTGATGGTGATTGATAACCCTTACATACCCTTACCCTTCGGGAATCTTATTTGGCAACAGAAACCTTCCCATGGTTTTCCTGTTTTCTCGCCATCCACTTCTCAGTAGTGCACCAGAGGGTAAAAGCCGCCATTAAGCACCAGTAATTAATTGGGTAGTAGTTAAGACATGTTAAGAACCCCTACCTGGATGTGCATCCCGTCTAGCAAGTTCATCGTAGCCATTATGAACCAGGGTGAATTCACCCAGTTATACATGGGATATCAACAATTATATATTGGTCATCGTAAAGCTAGTGTACTATATACCTAATAGCACTATGAAGTCGTGTTAACGTCCATTGACCATGCTAGGACGCATGAATTAACATGTTTTTACCGATGAACTACTTGATAGTCACCATCATTATTACCCAATTATGATATGTTATGATGGAATATGTATCGGCAACTCGGTTGATGGGCTATTATCCAGCTACCAACTAAATAGGATGTATATAAATCATTATAAATCAGGTTGAATTATTTTCCGGGTATTGTCCGGTCACAATGGTCACATTTTATACAGCATACACACATATTATAGATATATCATCCTCATCTACTATTGGTACATCAATATATTTATACAGATAGGATGAGACAGATAGATGGATAAATGATTAAGTGAATAAATAAATATAAAGAAACACAATATACATAGTTATAGATACCCTCTGGTAATTTAACATAGCTATGGAAAATGGCCCATTTATAGTTGATTTACCAAAATTAAAAAGATTGTGATTTTCCGGTTCGCTATGTTAAATTACCATGGGGTACATAGTTATAAGGTAAATCCTATCTTTAAGAACCCATACCATCTGGATAACCTATAGACATAGCTATGTTAAATAACCAGAGGGTACATAGATACTATAGGTAAATCAACTATAAATGGGTCATTTTCCAGTTCGCTATGTATACCTATAGTTAGTTATAGATACTATATGCCTATAGCTTTTCCTCATCTTATCCCAGCCGCAGGTCCGGGATGACGACGTCTCTTTGGTCCAGGTCGTGGAGGTGGAGGGCCCTTGGACGTCCTTCACCTTGGCCTCCTCAGCAGCGCGGCGTGCGCGGACGCCATGGGAAAGCCATGGGAAAGGCACCATCCAATGGCCACTTCAATGGGAAATATATGGGAAATATATGGCTCATAAACTCCATGAAATTAGGGGGTAGCCTATTTTCAGACAAACCCAGATGCTGACTAGACTTGACTGAAAAAAAAAACATGAAAGCTGATCAAACCTGAAAGTATGCTCCATGAGCATTGCGATCTTGAAGGGTACCCCAGTGAAATATCCAGATCATGTCCTTTTCCGACTGTTGGTTGATTAGTATTAGTGTGGGGATCACCTCCATTTTTCACAAACAACAGTAATGATAGCAAAATCATGATAAATGGTACGCCAAGCGCAGGTTCATCCTTTTTTCCGAGGAAGGCATTTTTTGGTGTCCCCATATGACAAATTGCCATGATATTCATAGTGATCACCATACTTTTTCATTGTCGATCATAGTTGCTGTATTTGATTCGTTGTAAATAATCAAGAGGGTTCATATGTCCATAGCCACAATGGATCATCGTCCATCAAAATCATTACAACCATCATCCAAATAACTAGTTTCCCTATAACAATCACCCATCATCTCCGACCTGAGACATCACACACACACAGAGGTTTTATAGGTATAATGCCCGTTTGAGTTTGAATCCATGCCATAATAGCGATACCTATTGCAGTAACCAACCAGTATCTTATGGGATAGGAATGCCCAAGATACCAACCTATTTTTGTTTGCTCAATCTCGTTAGAGTAATGTAGTCTTCTTAGACCCAACTCATTGCGGTGTCAATGTTAATTTGGGGCATGGTAAATCACAATTTTAATAAACGTAATCCCATTCTCGATTTTAGTATATTCCCCCATTGTTTACCCATCAAGAATCGTATTACTGTATTACATCATTCTTGCGTACCCTCCTATAGACTAACATAGATGTGGAAAACCCACCAGGACCATGTGTAGATCATTTTCCTACGGAACCCATGGGATTTTCCACATTGCTTATTCCTTACTTTACCCCAAGGCATTTTCCAAGTTTGGGCGTTAAAACCATTTTAAACCAGCCTGATTTCATGGCAAACATCTGAGGTCCTCTTCTGCCACACTGGGATCCTGGAGGCGTTGCAACGTCAGCTGCAGCGCTTACCGCTGATGCGGACGCCAAACGCGCACAGCTGGGCGGCGGTACGACTCATGGGGGAGGTCTACATCTTCAAGGCAGAGGAGTGCCTGGCAGTATGCATTTCTTTTAAATCATGACAGCAATGATATAAGGACATTATAACCTAGATTTGGGGATGCAGTCTGTACATGCAATATAATATTTGTATATATTTGTTTATAGTAACCAGATCCAAAATATATAGACTAGCAACCCAGCGTTTCCCCTTTGCACAGCATATCTGCTGCAGGTGATAAAGATTTGCACCGCAGAGGCCGACGAAAAGCGTTTGAAGGTCAGATCCTTGGCGCGCGACACCTGGAGACACCCCCCCCCGAGCTCAAGAACGGTTTCCCAACCGATTCCCGAAGTGATTTACTGTAGTTTATTTCACTAGGCTACCTGGCAGACATTTAGTGATTTAGTGTCACACGGCCGACATGGCCTGTAAGAAGATGAAAGAACTGTTCCTCAGCCTCTTTGAAATGAATCTTTAGACAGTGCAGCATGATGTGTTTATATTACTCATGTTTTACTCCATACGATCCCAGCCACATCCTCTGGAAGCTTGGTTCCTCGAAATGGTGATCTGTATGGATTTACAACTCAGTGAAACCACGGCGCGGGACCAAGGGAATATAATGGAATATACCCTCTGGTAAACTAACATAGCTATGGAAAATCACCATTTTCAATGGGAAAATCCACTATAAATGGCCATTTTCAATAGCTAGGTTAAATTACCAGAGGGTATATATATATATATATATGTAATACTCCCTGATACTCCCTGAGTTGTTGATACAAACCATAGGTTTCCTTCAGATATTTTTCAGCATCAATCCATAATCCATGCCAATCATCAGTTCCTTTGTTGAACTGTAAGTCCAGAATTATCAGACAGAGGCAAAATACATATCCACACTGATGATGGTTTGCCCGGCAACTAAGAACAGATGGCTTTTTGGAAGGCGAAGATGCCCGACCCTCATGTTCAGAGGGCAGCAACAGAATGCCTGGCAACTTGTTGTGGGGTTGATGCCCTGGCAGCGGATGATACATGGCCTACGCATGTAAATGGAGATGGTATAGACAGAGATGAATATTCTATACATGTATATAATATACACCGTGTAATCCACTAAACAAAAGGACGCACGGACATACGTATATTTATATACTATCATCCGGGGTGTACTGTATTTGTCAAGGGTTGCCAATCTTCTCAGCTGGATGGCGGAGATGTAAGGGGCCACTTGCCAGAGCCAAGGTTTTCTTAGGTCAACTCTGGTGAATGATAGGTGGCTCGTTTCATCTGGAGCCAGAAGTGGAAAGACTTGGAATCCCGATGAGAACTAAGTTTGTACCCAAGGTTGGCCACGCAAAATCCAATCCAAACTCCCTGTCAAAAATCCTGGTGTTAGTGCCCAGGCACTGCTGCGGAAATCACCCCTGGTGCTCTGCGAAAGCGGTCCACCAGGGCATGAACTACCCGGTTTCTTCCAGCTTCTACAGCGAAGCTGGTCTTCCGCCTTAGGTGCGCTGCTCAACTTTTGATCCGCGGGTGGACTGGGTTGGTTCAACCGATTCTGATGGGCTTATGCAGGTTATACCACCAGGGGTTTCGGAGAGTTCTTGGGACCGGTCATGCAACGAATCAGCAAGAAATGTTGAAAGCTGCATATGGATGCATATGGTTCGAATATGGAAGCCCCGAATTTGTGCCGTCTTTGTGCCACTTGTTTTCATGGGCTGATACTCTCCACTTGAAATTCTCTGGAACTGCCCCCCCAATTAAGAAAGCATTTGCCCCGCAGCTGTGGCACGCAGAAGTTTCCTTTCCAGGCGGTGAGGTTTTCTTCCTTCCTTTGGTGGAGCTGCTATGGGAGACCTTGCCGAGGAAGGGACTGCCACAAACCCTTGCGAGGCAGCTGAGGAACTTTCTGGAGCAAATGGACCTGACGACACTTGGAGCTTGATGGAAAAAAGAACCTTGAACCATGTCACGAAAGGTAGCTCCAGAGGGGCTACTTTGAGTTTTACTTTACGAAGTAAAGGGGAGGGCGGCCAGCCCCGTTACCTGATTCTTCAGGAGATTGCTAGTCATTTTAGTACCCCCCCCCCCTCCACACCTCCCACGCACCCTAAGAGCAGACTCAAAACATTGTAATTTACAGTATTTTTGTTCTTTTCGGATCAAGAAACCACATTTTGCTACATGGTGAAACCTCCGTAAATACCAGTGTTTTTGCTAGGTGCTGGCCAAAAAACAGTGTAAATACCGTGCTTTTTACTACCAGAGGCAAAAAACATCGTAAATACCGTGGTTTTGGGCTTCCGACCCGCCAAAAACATCGGTATTTGCGGTGTTTTTTGCTCCGAGAGTTGCAAAAACACGCGAAAACACCACCGATTTGACGATTTTCGGCCACTACGGAACCGAGCAAAAACGCTGCAGGGGTAACACCAACACCAACAACAACAACACCAACAGCAACAGCAACAACAACAACAACGACGACAACAACAACAACAACACCAACACACAACGCACAGTGCACAACGCACAACGCACAATGCACAACGCAAAACGCACAACGCACAACGCACAACACACAACACACAAAACACACAACACACACACACACAACACACACAACACACACAACACACACAACAACACACAACAACACACAACAACACACACACACAACCACACACAACAACACACACACACAACAACAACACACAACAACACACCACAACACACAACAACACACAACAACACACAACAACACACAACAACACACAACAACACACAACAACACACAACAACACACAACAACGCACAACAACACACAACAACACACAACAACACACAACAACACACAACAACACACAACAACACACAACAACACACAACAACACACAACAACACACAACAACACACAACAACAGACAACAACACACAACAACACACAACAACACACAACAACACACAACAACACACAACAACACACCACAACCCACCACAACACACAACAACACACAACAACACACAACAACACACAACAACACACAACAACACACAACAACACACAACAACACACAACAACACACACCAACACACAACAACACACAACAACACACAACAACACACAACAACACACAACAACACACAACAACACACAACAACACACAACAACACACAACAACACACAACAACACACAACAACACACAACAACACACAACAACACACACCACCACACAACAACACACAACAACACACAACAACACACAACAACACACAACAACACACAACAACACACAACAACACACAACAACACACAACAACACACAACAACACACAACAACACACACAACAACACACAACAACACACAACAACACACAACAACACACAACAACACACAACAACACACAACAACACACAACAACACACAACAACCACACAACAACACACAACAACACACAACAACACACAACAACACACAACAACACACAACAACACACAACAACACACAACAACACACAACAACACACAACACAACAACACACACAACACACAACAACACACACACAACAACACACACAACACACAACAACACACAACAACACACAACAACACACACAACAACACACAACAACACACCACAACACACAACAACACACAACAACACACAACAACACACAACAACACACAACAACACACAACAACACACAACATCACACACAACAACACACAACAACACACAACAACACACAACAACACACAACAACACACAACAACACACAACAACACACAACAACACACAACAACACACAACAACACACAACAACACCAACAACACCAACAACAACAACAACAACAACAACAACAACAACAACAACAACAACAACAACAACAACAACAACACGAATACGAACAATACCAACACCAACAACACGACCAACAACACCAACACCACCAACAAACCCAACCACACCAACAACACTAACAACACTAACAACACTAACAACACAAGAAACACTACCACCGCCAACAACACCAACAACACCAATACCAACAACACCAACAACACCAACACCACCAGCACCACCAACACCACCAACACCACAACCACCACCAACCCCAACCACATCGCCAAAGCCTTTCAGTCGCTTTTACCAGAGTCCCCTTCATAGTTTTGGAAAGAAAATGGCCGCGTCGCTTTTACCAGACTCCACTTTATGTATTTTTCCCTCCCCTCTCCCCTTCATTTTTTCTTCGGTTCCTTTCTTGCTTACCTACCTTTCGTGTTCCCCCTCTCAAGTTGAAATATCCCCCGTTGACATTTTCCAGTATAGCATGAGTGGGGTTGACCCCCAGTTTGAAGCGAAAAAATGGTAGCCTTTTTATTTGAAACATGGGTAATCTCCAAAATCAGTCTGGAAAAAGTGTTTTGCGGGTTGAATCTCGCAGTGTACTCACTACTGCAGGCAGGTATCCTAATTGGGGCGAATTGCAGGGAACCCGCAGCTGTTGTCACTATCTGCGGAGACTGTTCAACATATTCAGCAGCCAGTAATTCCAGGGAACCTTGTTGAGGTGTGCAGTTCATAGACGAAGAGGTTGGGAAAAGGATGGAAAAGGTACCGTTTTGAATTGGGAAGCCAGGGTATCACGGAATGCACCTGAGGAATGCAGATGTGTTGTTCCTGGGGCCGTTGGATGGGCCCTTACCTGAATGTCCACAGTGCCGTGGCACTCAATGGTACGCTTGGTTTACCTCCAAAGAGATCTGACATGAAACTCAAAAATGGCCAATGTTCATCCATTTCAATCCATTTGCATAGGAAAAAAACAATATCCCGTATCCCAAGTAATTGTTGTTCGGCTTCTAGCTTGGATTTCTGTCGAGGTTGTCCAGCCAGCTATGGCCCTTACAGAGCTGTTGCAGCTTGAAAGCACCTAGTTGACTCCTGGTGATGATGGCTGGAGGGACTATAGACTTGAAAGATGATGGGCTTCAAAAGCGAGGATACGAGCCTCAAGAAACTGAATGATTGCTGATTCACAGTGAGTTGGGGTAGTCCTGTATCACTTGTTCGAGAGGGAATGTGAAATACAGAACCCACCATGGGAAGCACGTTCAGCCAACCACCAGAATGGGATCACAGATGGCTCCGGGCAAACTCAAATGACCTCAGCAGGGGAATAATTTCAACATGGCTTAGTGTTACTCGTGCTTGCCCATGTTTTTAAATCAGAAATATGATCGCTTGCCCACGGGATTGCGATCGGGATGGTTCAAAACTCAAAACAATTTCTGATTGAGCATAGAAACAGCCATGGTTTCTTCGAAAATGGCCACCAAGAAATGAGCCAAGAGTCACTCCTTGAGTAATCTCTTCTGAATTTTGGGCTGACAAAAATAAACAAATGGATACATGATCTAATTCAACGCCTGCAATGTGATAAACCACTGGATGTTATAATAAGTCTATTTTTGATATCCGATACATGATGACATATGTACCCATAGGATCCCATGACCATAGGAACTGCTACCGCCAGAAGCATATCACCCTTGGCGATCCAGCCCTTAGACCAGGTGGATGCCGCCTGTTGGGCACCTGCTCCTCAAAGGACAGACTCGTTGGAGAGGGAAGAGATGGGAATTCAAGATGGATAGGAAGATTGATAGGTAGCTAGATAGGTAGCTAGATAGGTAGATAGGTGGATAGGTAGATAGGTAGATTGATAGGTAGGTAAAGAGATACAGCATTTTTTTTACAGAAAATACATTGAAAGACATATGATTTCATAAATGGAAGGGGGGTTGGCTGGGGGGGCGGGCAGATGGGCATATATCCATTTAGTTTCATTTATATGTGTGCATGCTATTGCATGGTGCGGGTTAGATTCACTTTCTTGTGGTTAGCATCCAAGATGAGCCGGGTTATGTGATACCTCTGACTGCTGGAGGGGCCTTGCCCTGGTTTGTGGTTTTCAAAGACTTTACATCAAAATAGTTTTCAACCTTCCAAATTTCAATACTATAGGAATCTATAGGATACGATAGGAACCCATATGGCTCATATGTTGATATTTTCAGTTGACTATGTTTGAGAAGGGTGTGGGATGATGGTGTGGGTGTGAAACTACACAACCAGTGCCCCAATGGCATCGGTGAAGGATCAGATCCGACCTGCGTTGCTGGAGCTGTTTCAAGACAGCCTCACTGACGCTCAGCACCTTCAGAGGGTTGAACATTCCGAAAAATACGTTGAAGACACGTTGACCCAAAGTTCGGTGCAAACAGATGCAAAAAGGCGGGTGGGGATACTCCGACACATCCTGTATTGAGGGATATGGATGGACATGGGAGCCTGAAAGATCTAGAAGCCAATGAGCACCTGAAAAAAAAAATGTATTATAATTAATCAACATATTTATATATTCCTGATATTGGTCTTCCTCAAGCATCCTTCCTTGCAAGAGATTGAGCGGAAACGTTCTGTCCTTTTTCTCAGACTCGTTCGTTATAATATGTTCATGTGATTCATGCATTTCTACCCACAAGGGGAACAATACTGGTAGCATTTTCGGACTTTTGTAATGTCAATTCCCTCCAGTTTAGTTTGATGTGCAGCAAATCTTCGTTTAATCATTTTAGTTGTGGGTAACAATTTAACATTATATGTAACAATTGTTATTGAAGTCCCGGGTTGAAATTACAGCGCTGAGGAGGATGGGCACCTCCCTACGCTCCACTTGGCACTGCCCCTGCCCCCGGCAGCTGCGCCGGGCCGTGCCGTTGGGCACGGCACCTGCGGCCGCAGGCAGTTGAAGGAGGAATTGCGAGCGAATCTGGGCGGACTGGAGATTTATGGTTGGCTAATCTGTTGGCCAATAGTTGAAGTTGCAAATAATTGACTAACCAAAAAAACAACTAATAGTCAGTTGATTTAATTATAATGGACTAATATAGTTGAAAAGCAGGGGGAGAAGGAAGAAGTTGATAGTTGATGAGGTGATTCAGTGATACGAGGTGACTGCCCTTCTCCGACTGTGGAGGATCCAACACGTTCGCCAGCTATGGGGGGTAAATATTCAACAACAAAGCGTAAATCGTTATTGTATAGATAGAATGCATACCACAAATGAAATGGTGAATGTGTATGAAGGTGTGTGTAGATGTGTGTAGCTGATGCTTGGTTGACCACTTTGTGGTTCCATCACCACAGCACTTTGATTGGTTTGCCAAAGTTGCTCCAAGTTGACCAAACTCGGTGGTCAGGCTCAAGCCTCATTACAGCCAGTACCTGGCTACGGTTGATATGGGTATGGCTCAAAATTATTCGTGGTGACCCCTGGGAAGATGTATCCTATGCACAAAAATAAAAAGGACATTACCATCAAAATTGCTGGGACTGCTTTTTATTGTTTTTATTTTTTGGACCCATTGTAGTTTGTAATTGCAGATAACAAAGCTTATAATGTTATAATGTGGTGATCGCTTGGTGAGGGCAACAGTTTGCGCAAGTTTGGGCCAACTCCATGTCACCTCTCAAGGACAGTGGTGAACTATTTCACATCGGTCACTTGGCAGATACTCAGGTGGCGACCTTGACATGTCCTGGGCATGTCATGCAGTGAACGTTGGTTGGGGATGAAGTTTCTGGCTGGTTTTCAAGTAGTTGTTTTTTCCCATCCTGCTGGGGCAGAATGCTAGTTGTAGCAATGGTAGATCCAGAGCGAGTTCGGTTTGGGAAGGTAAGGATGCATGCCTCAGAAGTTGCAGGATTTGTAGGATCAGAGTTGGGTCCACAGCATATCGACACTGTACCAGGGGATTAGCAACCAAGCACCACACCCCACAGGGCTCTGCACAAGGGTAAAATCAATCAGTTGCAGTTAGCAAGTAAAACAGCTATCAACAGAAACAGTGATCTGATCTTATCATATCTTATCCACATTTACTTATCCATATTTACAAACCACCCCGATGCTTCCCGGGCTGCACAAGCAAGTAGAGTTCAGCTGGTGACCCAGGCCGAAACCTTTCATGCCATGGGAATCTCCTGGGCCCCGCGGAGTTTGCTGCATGGCCCACCGGGCAGTGGCAAGACGCAGCTGCTGAAGTGGTTGGAGAAGCAGGTTGCCGATGGCCTGGGAAAAGTGGGATAGCACTGCTGTGCATATGCATAATATACAGAGGGGGAGAGGAGGGAAACATGGGGAAACATGGGGAAACTATAATATATGTTAATATACAATTTATACAATGGTTTATAATTATCATGTCAAGTTCTATAGACCAGGGACTTGACAGTCGCTCCCTTTTGGAAAAGGTGGAGCCGCATGCAGAAGTTACATGGCTACGACCTGCAGAAATTTGGTCGCGGTACTTGGGCGAGAGTGAGGAGCATGGCCGAAACCCCTGTTGGTTGATGATTAGTTGGGGGGTCATACCAACCGATATTATATGGTTTTTTTTTAAAATGGTGGATCCCTAAAACCAAAGGGTTCAACACTAAAATGGTGTAACTTTGGATGATTTGGGGGTACCCCCATTTTAGGAAACCACCATATTGGGAATGATACTAACCAGATGGTTTTGAAGACTGCTCATGTGGGTGTGTTTGGAAATGGGGTGTAGAGATATGCCCAAAGATTGGGGATCTTAGAGGGAAACAGATGATAAAGCAGTGGATGGAATGGGGCATCCTATTTTTCAGACAAGCCCGGCAAGCCCGTGTGATTCTGACTGATGGCTTCAATAGATCCTCGGCCATTTGTGATCAGAGGCAGTTGACTGATGTTCTTCTTGGTGTTTTATATTTCTCAGCCAAGCACCTCTCCTTCTTAGCCAGCACCTTTCGGAAGGTCCTGGGGCTCATTTGTTTCCTGCCCAATACGCCCTTCCCTACCAGGAGCGTCTTCGAAAAGCCTTTGCTACCATCCAGACGCTCTATGGAGAAGTATTACTGGCCCTGGCAATGGAAAAATCATCATTTTTCAACAGAAACGTCAGGGTTGTGAACCATTGGTGGGATGCCATGGGCACGACCAAATCCTGGTTCCGTTGTTACAACATCGGAGCTCAGGAAAAAACATGCTGCTTTGCTACTCTTGGAAGGTCTGGACGAGCACCTAGGCAGGAAAAAAGGCTGGAGGATTGCACTTGCAGGCCATCCCACTTCGAATTCTATCGCTCTCGGATAAGGTTTGTGAGGCCGAGCTCAGCCGATTCCACAGGCGTTCATGGACGCGGCTTGGCCGAAGTGGCAGCCACAGTGTGAACCACGGGGCGCAGCATTTTGAAGGGTGGGTATAGTGCCGCGGTATGATGGAATTGGTAAATTTTGTGAAGATAAACGATCGAAAAATATCACATGGGAAATCATGGGAATATGTGGGCTGTTGCTGGGTGGATCTTGATCAATTCAACATCTTTGTGATGGTTAGTCAAAGCTGGTTGAAATGTCCCTAATGCAAGGCTCTCATTCAGACTGCCCATCAAGGGCAGAGATATCAAAAGATCCCCAGGAAGTGAAATCTCTGGAGAACGAACACGGGACTCCGAAAAAAAAATGCTTTGACATGTTGGAAGGATTGCAGTTCCCAGTTGTAAATAACATAATTCATAGCACATTCCTGGAAGAAATGGTGGTGTTGAAGGTCAATTTCGAAAATCTGAGTAATGTAGGCTGCCTAATAATAACCCCCCCTAAATTTTGACTTATTTATTTTTTTGGGGGGGTCAGCATTCCAATAGTAAATTTGGATCAGATTTCTGGAATCTAAGCTTTAGTTAATGAAAAGTGCTTGCTGCTTTGAAAAGGGTTTTGCTTTACTTTGCTTTCTCCAAACACCTGAAAACAAAACCAGGGGAAGCACAATTGGAATTCATTATTGCCATGCCTGGTGCAGGTTTATTATTGCTATTCTGGGGCTTGTAAAGGGGATACCCTTTGTGGACCTGTTTTCTTGTCTTTTTATATAAGGGTTTTATAAGGAAATCAGCTGTTTGGTAATTGGATCAGATTTCTGGAATCTAAGCTCTGGATACTATACCATGCCCTCTGGACAAGGTCAGAACATGAGTTTTTTGGCAATGCTAAAATTAAATTAGGCTAATTGACTTTTAGTATTGGAGAAAAATCTGGAGTTGGAAAAAAGTTTCTACTATTGCCATGTTGGGTCCACTATTGGCCATGCCCTCTGGACAAGGTCAAAACATGAGTTTTTTGGCAATACTAAAATCAAATTAAGCTAATTGACTTTTAGTATTGGAGATAAAACTGGAGTTACTTGAAAGGTACAGGATCTATCATACCTCAGGTTCATTGTTGTCCATGTAACTGTTCTGGCTCTAGAGCTCGACCTAGGTAAACACAAGACCTCGTCACAAGCAGTCAGAGGAAAACAGACATTTGCGGAAACAGTACTTCTTTGTCACTTTAGTTCCTCTACTTTTCGAGTTGGTAGCGGAGCCGGGAACCCCGGCAGTAACCCCCATTTAAGGTATCTGCTATACCCTAAGGGTCGACTCGACTGTTTTCATTTTCTTTTCATCCTTACTCCATTGATTGTCATCATGTTCACCGCCGTGCTGAAGTTGTGTGCCGTGTTAGTAGTGGCACTGGTGGGGTCTGTCTCAGCCAGTACTGGGCTGGTGATCAAGAGTCGCAATACCAGCGCTCTTGTGATCCAGTCCAGTACGGTTGGGGCAGGCTCGATCAGTGTCACTACACACTGGTATGCAGCGAGCAATGGTCGCAAAGCCCCAGTACAGGCCAGGCCCGAAGGCGAGTACAAGCCCAGTCTGGTGAATGGGGATCAGTGGAGGCAGGAGCTGAATTCGACCCTGGTGCGGCTGCACCACTCAAGGAGGAAGTTCAAAACGAACCCTCGGGATCAGCGTAGGGCAGAGCTTTTGCGTAGGCGACTCAGACGACAGCAGAGATTAGTGTTTGAAAGAATGCTAAACATGTACGACTCTAAGCTGAAACATCTGAAGTCTCGTCACAAGGAACTCTGTGAGCTGGTCTATGGGAAAGATGCAGCCATTAGATCCAGGAACCAATGCATGACCGGATCCAAAGCAGGCAATCGGAAGGTGAAGTCTCCTGAAGCCCATGTCAATTCGGGTTCGATGACCGCTGGTCACCGTGATGGTAGATCGCTCTCGGATTCGACACTATTGCTAGCCGCTGGAGGCGGCCTTAGCACATGTGCATTAGTGGCTTGCATGGTGCCAGGAAGGAGTAGCCATCCTAGATTGCCCCCCGCATGGAGCCCAGAAATGGAGCATCAGTATAGCTTCAGTACTTGGTCTAGGGACATCTTAATTTGGAGCATTGCTACCGATGGGGATGCATCTCGAAAGGCGGCTAGTGTGATTTCTCAACTGCAGGGATCAGCCAGGGAATTCAGCAGAACACTTCCGCCGCAGACCATTCTGACAGGGGGGACCGTAAATGGTACCCAAACCGACCCACTGACGTTTTTGATGTATCAACTTAGCACCCGATTTGCCAGGCTAGGTGAGGAAGTCCGGCTAGGGGCAGTAGGAGATCTGTTGTCATTTGGAAGGGAATCCAATGAAAGGATCGACATGCTGCTGACTAGGTTTGATACTACCCGCATGCGTGCGGCAGAGACAGGTGGGCTCGCCCTGAGCTATGCTGGTCTTTCTTGGTTGCTGATCCGTGCCGTAGGTGTCTCGGATTCTCAATTGATCCAACTTCTACAGCCACTCGGTGGTGCTCTCCCTGCTGATGAGCAGCAATTCACAGGGTTGAAAGACTCCATCAGACGTATGGGTAGGATCATTGAAAATGCACCAGGAAATATGTCCAACATGTTGCGGGGTAGACAACATCCAACCCACAGTTACCATATTCAGGACGAGCACTCATGGAATGAAAATGTGTTCACATCTCAGAATGACCAACCCAGTAGTTCATGGCATGACCAGAGTTCTTGGCAATCCCAATGGCATTCATCCGAAGCATACCCCACTTATACACAGCCGCAAGATCCATACGTGTATTTGTCAGAGTGTCAGGGTGACAGTGGCACAGACACTGACACCAGCAGTGACTATGGCGAAGAAGCCTGGCCAGCTGCTGAGGGTGCCACGGCCAATGAGCAGGCTGCCGAGCTCTACTGGGCCTATTCTCGTGCTAAGGCACGCTGGAGGTCATTCATGGGCAAGCCGACCCGAAAAGCTCGGAGGTTTGCCCGCAGAGCCATCTACAAAGGTGGAAAGGGTGGTAAGTCAAAACATGGAAAACCCAAAGGCAAGATCATCAATACTTCATCTTATTTGTCCGAACTCAATGAATCCCAGCTCATGGAAATTTTCCCTGCCTTTAGGGCAAAAGGTGGAAAGAAAGGGGCAGGGAGTGGCAAGGGTAAGGGCAAAAAGGGCAATCCAAGAGGCCCGGATGGACGTAAGATGAGATGCCACGAATGTGGTTCGGAAGATCATCTGGTTGCCAAGTGCCCAAGACGGGCTGCAGCCAATGACTCGTCTCAGAACTTGTTCGTAGACTTGGACACCGCCGACCAGATTCCCCCAGGTGTAATCACATCAACCACGGTCCTCATGGTCAATGAAGTAGATGCTAATGTTGGACAAGAATCCGGAACTGATCATTGGTCGACAGTTTCTGGTGGACCCCCATCCAATGCATCCACATTACCAGCAGCACCTCAGGACCCGTGGACCAATAGTGATCCTTGGAGGCGGTACACCGAGAGCAGGACTGGGAGACAGGTCATTGGGGGGATTGTGAATCCAATGCCACCACTGCCGCGCACGACCCGGGCAGTGGATATGGCCGATCAATCCCTGTACATGCAAAGTGTCTTCAATGGCCTGAATGGCCTGATGCATCCGACCACAGAACCACGATCTTTTGGACCGCCAATGATGAACCAATTTACCCATAACACCCCACTAGCCACTAATCCAATGAATAATCTTCCCCAGAATAACCCCACTAATCCACAGGGCAGAAATGTAACCAGCGAACCATTTTTACAGCAACCTGTTGCAGAATCGACTACTATCCAAGAACCATATGTTGCCCAAGCCACGCAACCACCACCAATGCAACCACCACCGGTCCATCGGCACGAAGTGCCACAACACCCACTGATCGTGGGACCAGGGGAGATCCCAACAGTGATCCTACAACATCCGACCCCGGAGTTGCCAGAATGGGCATTGATGCCCGAGTTTAATTTCTTGCAGGGGACTGCCTCGGAAGTGCGTGCACCGACCTATCATCCGATTGTCTCAGAGAATGCTATCAGCACACTTGACACGATCCGTAGTCAAGTTGTGGGGGAATTTCATCAAGCAAACCAGTTGCGTGAGATCCCAATAGCTTCTAGAGTATCAGAAAGGGTCAGTGAGCCAGCATTCAATCATCCGCAGGTACGTGCTCTTCATCATCAGCACCGGACGATGATGACACTGCAGGAGATGAGGACTCGTGAATCGGAAGGTTCGAGGAGTGAGGTGAATCCGGCCCCCACAGTAACACCCTCGAATAATCCCACAGAACCCATGGTAACTCCAAATGTCGGACAACCCAATGTTGAATACTTAGGGGATGAACACCGCTGCAGCATTTGTTTGGAAGAATATAGTGCAGGAGAACAACTGGTGCGATTGACCTGCAGGCATACCTTCCATGAAAATTGTTGGACTGAAGTTCTTTTGAGGGAAGAAAATCCAACATGCCCATGCTGCCGCGGTGGGGGACAGGTAGTTGCACATTATCGCTACATTGCACCCACATCTCCAAGAGCAGATCAACACGATGAGTTTAGGACACCACACGGGACACCCACTTTTCCATGGTGGCCGGAGACATCAGAGGCGTCTGGAGCCACATCCACATACCATTCATCCACCCAAGTGCCTGGTCATCAATCAATTGTAGTTGATCCAGGGGCATGGACCAATCTAGCAGGTCAGCAATGGGCTGAACGCCAAGCCACAGCCGCGCGGAATGCGGGCTTGAGGTCGACGCGTAAGTCCATGACCAACCCAATGGCCGTCAGGGGAGTAGGACAGGGTACCCAAAGCTGTACGCATGTTGCCACATTGCCGATAGCAATACCCAACATCATCCACCCCCGCTCTCAACCGGAAGAAGGTGAAGGTCATTTGGTTAGGGGCGAATCTGTATCATTCAACTTCGAAACCCCCATGGTAGAAGGGGAGGGCCGTGACCTCCCGGCACTACTTGGCTTGAGGAGCATGAGCAATCACAACGCCGTGCTGGAAATGGCACCTGGCAGGGAAATGCTCACCCTCACAGCCACGGGTAGCTATACCATTAGCTGGGGTGCGGACGCGATACATATTCCACTAGAGAGGGCTCCCAGCGGACATCTTGTGTTTAGGACCGACGCATTCCAGAGCATTCCCAGGAGAGGTGGAGGTTTACCCCCAACAGTCTATGGGTTATATAGCCATATGAATCGTCAGTACCAAGAAACTCCAGATGTTCCCATTGGCGTAGCCCCTAGTGATAATCCGTATGCAGATGTCCCCGAAACCCCAGCAGAAGCACCTGCCAGATCATCCACAGAAGCCCCAGCCAGGAGTGCAACACGAACTGGACAACCATCTCCAGTATCACCATCAACAACCCCATCACCTGCATCACCACCACCACTGCCAAAGACAGGACAACCATCATCAGAACCACCTCCAGCACCAAGACCAACACCAACACCTGCACCACCATCACCAATACCAAAAGCAGAACCACCATCAGCAGAACCAGCTCAACCATCGATGCCAACACCTACTGAGAGCACAGAATTTCCACCAGCACCACCACCCGAAGCGACTGTAGCAGCAGTTCCAACATATCTAACACCACAGGCAACAGTGATGACAGCAACAACAGAATCAGACACAGCCAAAGCAACGACTCCGATCAAGGCCATGCCGGCGAAACTTGGTGAGCCTGCAACAGCAGCACCAACAACCACCATGTCAACACCCACACAACCAGCAAAAGCAGCAACGCCAACCATCGCAACAACAGCACCTGCAAAACCGCCGACACCAACACCATCACAACCACCACATCCAATTCCGGCGATGCCATCGCAACATCATCCACCACCAGCGAAGCCAGCGGCAACAGCAACTCCCGAACAATCAACGCCAGCCCGATCACCAGCACCAACACCATCATCACAACCAAAACTACCAATGGCAAAAGCCCCAGGACCTATCAATAGACCAAGGTCGCCTACGGAGGCAGAGACGGGAGCAATGCCAACACGGTCCGAACCATCAAGAACTACAACCACCACACCTGGCCCCAAAGCCACCACAGAGAGAACGTGGCGCGGGGCAGGTAAAGCCGCTACACCTCAATCACAGCCAACACCAGGAGCAAAGGAGTCAGCACCAAAACCATCAACACCAGCTACAAGAACACGAAGAGCCACGGACACTGCTACAGCAACAACAGCAACAGCATCACACACATCACCGCGCATTACGCCAAGTAAATCACCATCTCCTGTTAGGTCACCCTCTAGCGGCACCGAAGTGGCGGCAAAAGCCAAAGCACTGAGGCGAGTTCCCCGCCCAGTGCCTAAGGGACCACCACGGGGGTCGGTGGGAGCCACTGTTACCGGCGCAACGCCGGCCAGTAAGGCACCACCTCCAAAGGCCCCGGAGCCTGGGGTGACCATGAGCGTGGGGATTGAAGGCATGTCTATGCCGGTGGAGGTACCTACCCCGACAGTCCCTCTTAACTTAGCCGGACCTCCTAGAACGATTCCACCTAGACCTGGGGCCCCTAATGAATCAGGAACAATGTTAAAGGAACCCCCAGCAGAACCATCCTCATCCATGAGGGCACCAGTGACACCACCAAAAGAGCCCCCTGGACCTCCACCAATGCAGCCGAAGGAACCGCCTGGGCCACCACCAGGGTGGACCCCTGAAACAAGTGAACATCCTCCTAAGGCTAAAGCCAGGGTGAGAATTGGATGGGGAGAAGGTGAGGTCAGAATGACGTCCGAAGTGAGATCACTGAGACCACGGGGTAAGGACCAGTAACTACACACGCATACCTGGCAGATGATGAACTATTCCAACCACCGACCAAGGCCCTAATCATTGATGAACATCACGATGTACCAGCCTATTTTCAACGACACCAATATGAAGTAGATGTTATTGACCCTCGGACCATCTTGTACACCAAACATCAAGCACCGAAGAACATTAGGCTCGGCCACTATAAATTTGTTTGGATAAATGCCCCCATTCGAGGTAAGCATATCCCTCCTGATAAGTATAGTGCTTGTTTAGAAGAGGTGAGGCAGCTGCTGCTAGCATCCGAGGAGTCAAACACCTTCTGTGTCCTGATTGGAGCTTTCGGCGGAATTTGGAGACATCCCGGCATTGAACAAGTTGCCAAGACCGAACACTGGAAGAAGTGCTACCATAGGTTATGCCATTTCAGTTTGAAAGTAGACCACTCCTCCAAGCATCCGTCCAGTGCATGCATCGTGACCTTGTCATTTTGTCTACCGTCCATTGTCAGTCACTCATGTAAATGTGAAGTGACCAATCATTACATGGACTGGTTAAAAGAATATTGTGACAAGCAGCGATGTGATGCCATGCGCTCCATATCGTTAGCCGTACTCAAAGAATGTGCATCCGAGATGATGATTGATCCCATGGGTGAGGTGTGCACTTCAACTTCACAGGGAACACCCGACTTGCACGGTACAGACCAGCCGGTCGGCCGTGAAACCGATGAACACTTAAGAGAGGATCAACAGGATGCATATCCCACTTGGCAGAAAGTTCAGCAGAAAGAAAAGGAGAAGAAGCTTAAAGCTGAGGGTAAACATAATCCTAAGAAACGCAAGTTCGTCATTGAAGATCACCACGACGACTGCGGTAATGATCTTAGTGGATTAGGACCCCATGTAATGGAAGAGGATAACTTAGCCCCCCAAGATTTAGCCCTTTTCTTAATGACCAATTATGCCAATTCCAGAGTGCGCCAATCCGAATCACTCGAGCATGCATTGATTCAAGCCAACGCCGACTCGTCACCTTTAGATGTCATTGAGATTTGCGGTGGTGAAGCCAGATGCACCACAGTAGCCATCCGCAGAGGACTGAGAGCTGGAGACAACTTTGACATCATATGTTCATGTGACTTGAATGATGAATCCAATCAAAACAAAGTCATCAAGTATATAAGGGAATCCAAACCATTGGTTACTATCATGGCACCCACGTGCACACCTTATGGACCCATGTCAAATATGGTTAAACATGTCAATTGGGAGTCATGGAAAAGAAGTTTGGATTATGCACGACCTCATGGAAAATTTTGTGGACGTGTTGCATTGCTTGTTGAAAAGATGGGTTTATTCTTTATAACAGAACAACCACATCCATCAAAACTTTGGGAAGAATCCGAATGGCAAGAAGTATTAAAATTGTCTACTACTGTCAGCATCGTGATTCACCAATGTATGACAGGCCAAAAGGGCCCTGATGGAGGACCAGCTAAGAAACCCACAAGATTCATCGCCAATCATAGGGCTCTCTTAGAACCACTGACTAAGTATGTTTGTGATGGAAGTCATGAACATGAACTACTCGAAGGAGGGAAAGCTAGCCATTGTAAACTATGGACATGGAAACTAGCAACATCTATAGTAGACGGAATAACCAACCTTCGAGAACTGGTCAACTCTAGAGAGTATGCCTATCCAACTATCGGCACGAGCACTGATGCATCCGAGCCAAGCAGTGAACCCGCTGATGACCCAGATAAGAGACCAGCAGTTTGCCCAGGATGTAAAGGACATCTAAATAGGAATGATCCAAGGCACACTCGTGATCCTGACACCTGTAAATATCCTTTAGATGCCCCCGTAATATGGACATGTCCTGGATGTAAGAAAATGAAACCTGCTGGTGACAGTTCACATACTTATGCCCAAGGCGAGTGCAAACACATGACCATAGCTCACCGTAAGGGCATTCATCGAAAAGGCCATCATCCCAGAGAACCAGCCAAGCGAGCTGATGAACTTCCGGTTCAAGACTCTCAGGCCCAACTGCCTGATGGAACCGATTTGGGAGCCGGTGAAGGAGCTGCTAGTAGTTCAGCCGCAGGGGCAGCACCTCCAGCAGAAGACAGGATTGTCCCCTACAACCCAGATGACGGCGAACCCGCCGAGAGCAGACTCCGAGGCCCTTATCGAAAGTTCCGGGATGCAGCCGCAGGTAGTGAACATCCATCTGACTGGTCCAGATTTGATGTCACTCATAGTCTAAAAGACTTGAGAAGTAGCCATGAACCAACTATTATTCGAACACTCAGGAAGCTGCATTTAAGATGGTGGCATGCAGGCCCCACCAACATGACCAGCGTTTTAAGAAATGCAGGCATACCTGAAGAAGTCATAAGCTACATTCCTGACATCATTTCAACTTGCCGCGAGTGCCGCAAGTGGGCACCAAAAGCCAAAGACACTCAACCCTCCGTCTCTTTGGCCATGAATTTCAACGAAGTAGTAGAAACCGATTTGTTGTTCTATCGAGAATTTGTTGTACATCATTTCATTTGCAGAGCGACCAGATGGCATGTTGCTGTGGAAACTCCTAACAAAACAGAAGATCAATTAATCACCAATTTTCACACAGCATGGGTATCCATCTTTGGTCCACCTCAACAGCTTGTCACCGACAGTGAGGCTGGTTTGACTTCATCCAGTGCTGAAGCAAGATTGAAGCGTATGGGTGTAGTCTTAAAGGTAAGAGGTAAGGACCAACACGCTCGGTACATCGAAAGGAGAGGAGCGATCTTAAGACATGCGATGCATGTGATGGAATCCCAAGCCATAAGAGAAGGTATTGACATCAACTTCCCATCATTACTTGCCAATAGCGTCTTTATGGGTAACGCACTAACACATGTAGGAGGAGTTACACCCTACCAGGTAGTGATGGGAAGACAGCCAGCTTGCCTTCCGCCAATTACTGACAACGCCGGCTTGGAAGAGAGAGTTGATGCTCGCATCCGCGAACTTGCATTGCAGTCTATGGTTTCAGCCACGAGTGCATCTCGTATTAAAAGAGCTTTGGGGTCCAAAACTGCCTTGTCGGGAGAAAACCGTTTTGCAAAAGGAGACTTGGTAGAGTTATACCGAACGCCCCCGAGCAAAGACATGAGTGGCTGGACCGGTCCATATGAAGTCGTAGAGTGTGTAGCCGCAGATGGCATTGTAGCTCTTAAAATAAATGGACAGACCAGACCATATCGCCTCCAGGATGTACGCCCAGCACAATACTATGCAACAGTTTCTCTTTATGGACACACCAATGCGGATATCTGTTTGAATGCCATGGAATACATCCATCAATTTTTGAATGAACTCCCTGATGGTCGTGTTGAAGTTTTTGGGTATGTAAATGACAGACTGACAAGAACCACCAAGCGATGGCCCAAAATTTCAAAAGCACTAGAGTTCATCATAACCAACTCCCTCCAAATGGATGATATCTGCACTGTAAGAATTGGACATAAAATCAAACAGCTGCAAGATCTGGAAGACAGATACCGCAATGTGATTTTCAATTGGAACATGAATAACCCAGATGCAATGCTCATACATGTTGCCGATCATCCAAGACAAAACATCAACAAAATCTTTGGTCCACAGGAGTCCTTCGTCGCAACAATGCAATGTTTTATGCTAGACAGAGATGTCGGAATGACACTTGATGATTTTGAGGAGAAAGTGCTGGACCGTCCGTCGGCTATGGCGCATCTCGATCGAGAGATCGAGGTGGGTCGTAGTGATGGGCGGCTCAGTACGATCGCCGAGGAATCTCAAGTTAGCATTGACTCTCCAGAGGTTGAAGCATTGTATATACAACACTTCGAAGGTGCTCCCAAAGAAATCCAAAGTGATCTCAAGGAGCTGTGCTGGGTAGTTCTCAACGAACCGGTAGATGAAGTATCAGGTGTGGAGATTAAAGATGATTGGTGTTACTTTTCAAATCCAGATAACCACAATGATTGGGATTCAATACCACCAACAGTCAGTCCAGATTTCGACGAATATGATCACACTTTTGAATTTGATGAAAATGATGAACCATTTCTTGAAGTGCTGATCTCAGAAAATATCACTGAATGCTTCCAAGACAGTCGCGATGTGTCAAAGCCCAACATAATGAAAGTATTCCTTAATGCAGAAGCCAAGAAAGAAGTCATCGAAAGAGATACGGACCTGCTTACTGCTAAGGAACTGATTGACCATCGTAAAGAAGTTGATGAAGCAACAGTTAAAGAATACGAAACCTGGCATAAATATGGCTGCTTTGAAAGAATCCCCAAAAAGAAATGTAAGGTTCTGATTGACGCTAAGCTAGTCTCTAAGTGGAAATACGTAGACGGGAAGCGCATCATCAGGATGCGATTGGCCTTGCGAGGGTTCAAAGAACCGCAAACCGAAGATGAAGTGAACTTCTCGGCCACTGCGCAAAGAACTTCCCAAAAGATTCTAGCTAGTGAAGCAGCCTGCCACAAGGACTGGAGCTTTGTCGCCGTGGACATAAGTAAAGCATTTCTCCAAGGGCTCACCTTTTCCGAGATGAACAAACTGACCGGAGAGCCCGAAAAGCACATAAGTTTTACAGTCCCGGCGGGAACAGCCAAACATCTCAGACGTATCCCAGGATATGAAGACTTTGATGAGCGATCGGAAGCTCTCAAATGTTTGAAGCCTGGTACTGGCTGCAGAGACGCTCCCAGAGCATTCAACTTGAGGCTCATCAATATCCTCAAGGAATTAGGGTTCCGGGCATCTTTATATGACCCCCAATTGTTAATGTTACATAAGAAGGGAACCCTAGTCTTGGCCATAACCGTCCATGTAGATGATATCAAAATGGCAGGTCTGAAATCAGAAATAGACTCTTTGGTTAAAACCCTGGAAGGACATTTTGGGAAACTGACGTATCAAGAAAGTGAATTTACGAACTGTGGCATTTGTCATAAAAGACTCCCAGATGGAACTATCACTCTTGATCAGTCAGAATATCTTAGCGCATTAAAACCCATAAACCCAAAACACTATGCCAATCTCCAGAAGGATGCTCTATGTCCCGAGCACCTCAGAGCGCTGTATTGGAGCCTGTTAGGAGCTGTTGCCTATTCCTCCCTGACACAGGCGTGGGTATTAGTCTACATCATTTCCCTCCAACGTGTAACCCAGAACCCCACTGTTACACATGTCAAAAGACTAAACGCACTCACCCGTGAGCTCCAGCGTCGTCCCCAGAAATTGGAGTATAGCTCAATGACTTGTAGCAGGGTTGTTGAGCTATACTCTGATTCAGCGTTCTCCAGAGAAAATGATAAGGGATACGCTTTGAGAGGTGCAGTATATCTGAGAATGGGCACTGATGCAAGAGGTGTGAAGAGATGCCATTTGATTGAGGCTGTTTCTCAATCTCATAAGCTCGTGGTGCGTAGCACATTCGCCGCTGAGCTGTTGGCGCTCACTGCGTCCGTTGATCAAAGTTTTATAATTATAACTACCCTTCATGAAATTTGTTTCGGACCCCTTAACCCCCAATCCAGTATAAATCTAAGAGAAAACGGTGGTTACCTTATCGAACTCTATGTCTGGATAGACGCCAGGTCCGTCTTCAGTGCGGTAGAAAATGAAAACTTCAAATACCCAACGGAAAAGTCATTACTCTCTCACATCTCATGGATAAAGCAGCTGACAATTGCAAGGATCATCACCATCTTAGGATGGGTGGACACACGCGATATGTTTGCAGATGGAATGACAAAAGGTTCCATCGATCGATCGCAATTAATTAATGCCATGAGAGGGGTCGTACGAAGACTACACCCCGCTGAATTCATGAAGACCAGAGGGACACGTCCTCTGGCAAACACAGATACCGAAGTTTGAGCTCGAGCCAGTTACAGCATCTCACCAACTTACAGGAGAACACCCGACTTGAAAGGTACAGGATCTATCATACCTCAGGTTCATTGTTGTCCATGTAACTGTTCTGGCTCTAGAGCTCGACCTAGGTAAACACAAGACCTCGTCACAAGCAGTCAGAGGAAAACAGACATTTGCGGAAACAGTACTTCTTTGTCACTTTAGTTCCTCTACTTTTCGAGTGAGTTGGGAAAAACAGTTTCTACTAGTGACAAGGTATCATTATTGGCTAGACAACATTAGTTCAACCCAATATCATAGACCATCCCCAAGTCATCAGCATGTTTTCATTGTTGGTACCCTCTGGTAAACTAACATAACTATGGAAAATCACCATTTTTAATGGGAAAATCCACTATAAATGGCCATTTTCAATAGCTATGTTAAATTACCAGAAGGTATCTTTACCTGGTCGTATCTTTCCCATCCTCAGTCACGGACAAACGGTCAGGCCTCGCAGCCACCCTCTTGACTCTCCTGGATGGCATCGATGCGGGGAGGCGGAGTTGATCAACGATACAAAACTTATGGGGAAACACACACAGAGTTGATCATGTTAGTTGATATCAGTTGATCATGTTTTTTTTAAAAAAACAACGACATCTTATGTGTCATTCATGATCATGAAACTTGAGATGTGATATATAATTATACAATTTATATACAGTATATATATATGCATATTTTTAATCAACTACTGGACATGAACAGTTGTTACTCATGTAAAACCCCAAAAGTAGTAATACAATCCGAGGGATCCCCCCCAGGTTTATTGAAAATCAACAGCCCAGAGGTTTATTGATCCATGTTGGCATCAATGGACATGGGGGTTGAAAGTCATTAATCTTGGGATCCATTTATTGTCAGCCATCAGTCGGTTTGGGAAAACTACATCATTAAGTTTGACTGTCATTATTATCACTTTTTATTATTCTATTACTATTTGCAAACTAGTAGTCATTATTACTACTATCAACTAGTGTATTATTTTTATGATTATATAGTTATATAATTGATATTAATTGGTACTTATTACTTATTACTAATTAGTAGCCATTATTATTGTGATTTTTATCCACTAATAACTAGCCATCATTCATTACTATTAGTTTGGATATATTCAATAACTACAACTAATATTTGATACGAATTGGCATTACCTAATGCCTTACCTAATACAAATAGTCATTCTTAGTATCAAATAATTATTATAGTACATATCAAATAATAATCATTGGTTTTTTTTTTTATTATCATTACTATTCTATAGTGTTAACTATTCCAATACTATATTGTTCTTATTATTGTTCTTATTATTGTTATGTTTATTAGCCATTAATCTATATTAATCTTACTAATGATTAACCATTACCATTATTTAATCCAATTATCCATGGATATTTTCGCTTGGATTTCCGCAGCCCTTCCAGGTCCTCGCGCCTGGGTCTGGCCATTTGCGCCACCTCCCGGCGTCCAGCGGAGGACCTGGATGCGCGTCTCACACGGCCGGGGCGCATGGATCGATGGCTCAGGCGCCTATCTGGGGGAGAAATGGTGGGCTAACATGGGGATACCCTCTGGTAATTTAACGTAGCTATTGAAAATGGCCATTAATAGTGATTTTCCCATTAAAAATGGTGATTTTCCATAGCCATGTTAGTTTACCAGAGGATATCCCAGCTGGATGATTTCATGGAAAATCTCTAGAAATGGGATGATCACTGGGGTTTTTGCTTCGACTTTGGAAGCCACCTATTTTTGGTGGAAAAATATGGGACTTGAATGGGGAAGAACTGGTGGTTTAATGATGTTTAATGGGACTTGATACAATGGGGAATATCATGGGATGACTATAGTGACTATAGTCAAAACGTGGCTAGCTGGAAATTGTTTTACCTTTGGGAATCACACTGTTACCTGAGAAAATATCAACTTCACCCCTGTCCTGTCAAATGTGATAAAGACATGATGAGTCTTTCCAATTGGATAATTGGTTTGTTGGTTGATAAGGGGCCCATTACAACCACTAATGCCCTCTGGCAATCAAGCGTGGCTAGCTGGGAAAAAAAATGGTGAAAGGGGAAAACTAGGACAACAGAGGTTGGAGGTTGGTTGGGAGGTTGTTATGCTTTTGTTCAATATTGTAAATCTAAATGTTTGACTGTTTCTTTTTGATTATCTTGCTAAATGTTTTGTTGAGGTTGTTTGTGATAATGTTTGGTTTGGATGAGGGTAGGTTTTGTTGAGGGTGTTTTGGCTGTTATGGTTTTTAGGTTTATGTTCAATGTTTGTTCCTTATCTTTGATGTTTTTCTGGGGCTGTTTTTGGGACATTTTAGGTCAAAGTGTTCATGCTTACCTTGTTGATATTTTTTTGCTTGATTTATGCTTTGGTTAGGGTTTGTCTAGGTTGTTGGGGCTATATTCTGAAGCAGTCCTTCTTATGCTCTCCGGTTTCCTTGTCTTGGTTTCCCCAATCACCAACACCTGTGTCAACGCCAAACACATGCATCGTGACTGGAGTTTTTTTTAGGAGGTTGCCAAGTGTCCCATCTGCCTTTGTCGTTTTTTCCGTTGTCCTTCCTATGCTTCCTGTTCTTCCTGTTCTTCGCTGACGCCCTCATTTTCAATACGTCGGGACGCCCAATGCTTGGAGAAAGGACTTGTGCGAACTTGTCCTGTGTCATCTTGTGTCATCTTGCGTCATTGTGCAGACTTGCTCTCATGTTGTTGTTATTTTTGTGATGGTATGTGATGGTGTTGATTTTGAACATTCGTGTCTGCCATCTTTGTTTTCTCCAGCAACCATGGGGGCTCAAAACCCCACAACAGTCAGAGGATGTTGGGTTCGTGGGCGAAATGGATTGGGGAGAGAAGTGTGCCCCTTATCTTTGGTAGTGGTGTCAGCGGCTCTCTCATGGCCGTTGTGTGGAATGCCACCGAGCAAGACCGGATGGCTCGTGCCGTCCAAAGGGGGCGCTTCCGCCCAGAAAATCCGAAGGACTTCCAAAGGGGGTTCGTGAACTTTGACCTCTCAGCCATCCACCGAGGTCTTGGCGAGAATGGCATGGTGGCTCTCATTGGCATGCAAGACACTGGGAAGACCACCACGCTCCAGCATGTTCTGTGGGAGGCCGAGAACCCCTTTTTCCTGGATGTCTCCCACGACGATGTGCATCGAGCCATCCACAATGAGCTCCGCAAAAACATTTGGAAGCTCCCGTGGCTTCTGGATGGCATGAGGGTGGATTGGGGAAAGACCCACAAGGATGTGGTGACCGAGGTCTTCAAGAAAGTAAGGGACAAGACCCAGAAGCCGGTTCGCCTCGGCTTTGATGTGGTGGCTGTGACAAAGCACGGAATAGATGAGCCGCATGTCTCCAACATCATTGAGGTGACCACGGGCAAAGAATACCTGCATTTCCCCACCAACTTTGCTGCGAAGTTCTTTGTGAAGCAGGTCAAATACCTTTGCGCAGACAGGCATGTGTCATCAGCCCTCATCTCCTCCAGCGAGGGCTTGATGATGCTGTCCCTAGGAGAGCCTCGTCTTGACAAGATGCTTGGAAGGGAATTGCCCATCTCCAAGTCCAAGGCATACCTCAAGGCCTTGGGTGAGGAAAACGTCAGCGAAGAGATGCTCACCAACATGCCCAGAACCTTTCAGAAGTTGAAGAAGTTGAGCGAATCAGCAGGCAAGGAGGCCTTTTGCAACAAGGAGATGCAAGGGTGGGTGAGTGCCATTCAGAACCAACACTCAGTTCACAAATGTCAAGGGACTTTACCAGAAGGCCTTGAATGAGCCGATCGGCATTGAAGACATTGTCAGAGCGGCTACATCCGGGAAGTTGGCAACCTTCACTGGTGCAGACCCCGAGGAGACCTTCATCCAGCATATGGTCAAGACCAACATCTTCACGCCCCGAGATGATGGTCGTTATGAGTTGCAGTTTGACTGTCAGCACAAGGCCGTCACGAAGGTCTTTGACCTGTAGAACCACTGAGGGGCGTTTGTAATGTTCAGACAATCACTGCCCAATTGCGGTATCACACGGACAGACACCTTTGGACAGCCTTCATGAAAAAAATGTAGGGCTTTTGCGAGACACCTTGATCAGTGAGACCCTTTGCCTTGATGAGCACTCCCTCATATGAGCGCAACTTCATAGGGGACGAGCCAACAATCATCAGGTATGAGCCCGTCCTCATCAAGTATGACCTCATCCTCATATGAGACAGCCCTCATTTCTATTCATTTTTAGTAGGGATTTTGGATGATGATGACATCATCCTCTCATGAGCCTACCCTCATAGGGGATGAGCCTTCCAGTGTGAGGGGGTGTTGCACCCATTCCGAGGTCAAAAAATCATCACTGACGAGACCTTCGTTGAGGGTTGGGTGGGTTTCAAACAAACATTGTGGAAACATGTTCAACGTTTTTTTGGAACAAATCCGTTCAAGTGAAGATCACAAGAACAATTGCGGGTAACCTTCAAAAGCCCAACTTTCAGTGAGGAGTTCAACCAACACGTGTAGGGACTGTCGATTTCGGACAATTCCTAAACTGTATATTCATTGGTTTTACACCCGTTCTTTGAAGATGCGATATATGATACATCTATAGTCTATAACCCTACACCCCACAATATTCATTTGTCAGGATGTCAGGCGACCGTGTCTTTCGTAGGGTCTGGACTCGGGCTCTTTTGTTTTTCATTCTTGGGGGCATCCACATTGAGTGGATGAAAGAAATAAAAGGGGTTTCATATCCATTATGTCAATTTGATACTCAAACCTTGCGAAGGGTGTGGTGTAGGAGTTTGAACCCTGCATTTTCTAATCTGTTTGTTGGGTTGTTTCCTCATAAAATTTTCCACATCCACCCTGTTGATGGTCTGGTCTTGTTCCTTTGCTTTCTTGAGGGTCTCATTGATTGAACCGAAACCCGTTTCAAGATTGTAATAGACATTGCTTATGATGTCATCTCTTGATAGTCTCCTTGCCATATATTATAATATTAGATTTTTAAAATTATCAGAAAAATACCTATATATAGTATAAGACTAAATAAGATGACTAAATTTGACTGTGGATGTCGTATTATGGCAGATGTTATAACCCTGAACGACAGAAACCAACCTAATTGGAACTACTTGCTCAAAACCTTCGTGAATGTTTGTGGCAGTGCTACAAGAAGCAAATGAAATTCCAATATATGGAAAACAAACTTATGGAGATGGAAAAGCAAAAAATGGAAATGTTTTTGGAAAATGAGGATGAAGAGGAAGACACATACTTTGACCTGACAGAGTTGAAGGAACATCTCAAAACCCTCCCACCCAATGAAAGACACAAAGTGAAGGATTTTGAGAGGTTAAGAAACCTCGCCAATGGACAAGACCCCAACGAAGGAATGAGTGAAATAGATATGGTCCATAAGAGAACTGGAAGAGGAGGAAAGGGAAAATAAAAACCAACCCGAACCCGAAAACTGAACGAGCCCCCAAAAACTACTTAAAAAAAAAATGACTATATATAGTAAGAGGATGTTATTTACTTATAAAAACTGTGGATGTTGTAAGAAAGAAATGACTGACATTAAGGTTTTATTGAACAACATTTTTCCTGCTGGAATTTGTGATGAGATATGTAATTACAACCTTCACCGTTCTAAATGTAAAGAGTTGAATGATAAGGAGCGCAGATATATAACATTCAACTATCATTTTGACCATTTTGAAGAGAAAAAACTAACAAGAGTTGAAAAACAAATGCATTTCTTTAAAACAAGGATGGAGAAATCACCTATCTATTTATCCAACACCGACCGAACAAATGTTAGAGTAATGAAGAGAGAAATAGATGCTTTAATGGACACCTATAAACTGAAGGTAGAATTTCAAAAAGATAAGATATATCTTCAAGCGATTAATTCTTATGTCAAAAACCATTGGAAATACACTTATCATATTCTAAAGAACTTTCACGACCTTAATTTCATCAATCACAGTAAGCAACGAAGATGCTGGTGGTTTCCTAATGTTGAACGAACTTTTATGTTTAGAAACAGGGAGTTCAAGATAAAAGACATTTTGGAAATTTTCTTGCGTGAATACACCGAAGAACTGTTCAATGGTTATGAGAAATACTGTAATCAAGAAGAAATAAAAGAGCACCTACAAAAAGTGATAAATACTTAAAGAAAAAATAACTATATATAATAAGAGAAAATGAGTAGAGCAAAAATTGAGGTTATAGATATAGGTAATATCGGTTTATATGCTGACTTTGGTAGTTAAAGCGAAGACGATGACTGGGAAAGAAAAGCAATAGAAAAAGACGATGAAGAGATTAGAGACTTTGTAAGGTGTCATCCTATGCCTTCACCAGATGATGAGGAAGGAGACAAATTTTGGAAGAAAGTAATTAACAGATTGAAAAACGACCAAGGAATAAATGCTATGATAATATATTCGTTTGTAAATTTTGACATTATGAAAAAGATGTATGAAAACCTCACTGATGAAAAGGTCATCGTTGATTGTGGTAAGGAACTTAGCCGTGATGGAAAATGGGATGCTATGGCAATAAATCAAACTCTATTAGCATTAGCAATAGATGAACTGAATGATACAGACAAACCTATCACAAGTCAAGTCAGGATAATTGAACACTGGTGGGATGGAATAGGAAAGTGGAAAGCATAAATGATTAACTCATAATATCTTAACAAAATATATTATGAAGTAACCACCCGCCCAAACACAAACAAAAACCACAACAGTCTAAACAATTATCCCCCTCATCTTAAACCAAACCATCAAGTGAAAGTTAGGGGTAAAATAGTCCCAAAACCCCCACCACATAAAACATCAAAGATAAGGAAGAAACATTGAACAACAACATAAAAACCATAACAGCCAAAACGCCCTCAACAAAACCTACCCTCATCCAAACCAAACATTATCACAACAACCTCAACAAAACATTTAGCAAGATAATCAAAAAGAAACAGTCAAACATTTAGATTTACAATATTGAACAAAAACATAACAACCTCCCAACCAACCTCCAACCTCTGTTGTCCTAGTTTCCCCCTTTCACCATTTTTTTCTGGGAAATCCCTTCTAAATAGAGGTTTTGATGGGAAAACCATCTAGAAATGAGAGATTTTCCAGTGCCATATTGGATTACCCAGAGAATGATTATTAAATAGTTTTTTGTTTGGAGATCTGGTTTTGGATACGTTTGTTTGACACGATTTTTTGTTTTTTCTTTGGATTGTTTGTAGTATTTGTTCCATATATGATTGGAGTTGTTGCTGCATTTTGAATACCTTTGGCCTTTTATGTGCTAAAGTGGTAAGCCAAATGTATATGATTGGATGTCATCGCAGCATTTTCCGACCCACCAACAGGTCCATGGACGAACACGGATCAACATGTTTGTTTCTACGTTTGAGACCACGCAATGAGTCTGGGACAATCTGGGACACATCGTCTTGAATTAAATGCTGGGATGAAATGTGAGAGGAACAGATTCCTGCAGCTCCAAACTGGTCACTGCAGCAGCCACCAAGGGTCACTTTGCCAGACGAAGATGATCGGTGGGAGATGCTGCAGCACTTCATCTCAGATCTAGAAGCAGAAAGCGACTTGATGTGTGGATTTGGATGGGAAATGATGGAAATGTGGGCGTCCATCATCGTCCATCCCATGTCCAGCAGGTGTTGTAGACCAACAAAAACAAAAATGGGTGGTATATGGGTGGTATATGGGTGGTTTATAGATGTTTACAGTAATTAGCTTGGACTGCTGCTATAAAAAAACCATTGCGGGTGAGCAACTCTCTCGCATGTTGGTTTTGAAATGTTTGGAATGACTTTGAGGTATGCCTGTTCAATTAATGTAAGCATGTAAGACTAGCCTCCTGCCTCCCGTTGAACTTTGACACCCCGAGCAGGGTCATCCCATCCATGTCACTAGTGTTAGTCATTGCCAGAGGCTAAATCCATCTATAGAATTCTATAGGTATATCATTATATATATATCATATGATACAGCTACAATTATCTACATATACCATGTATCATATCTATCACATATCCACCATATAATACCATATATCTATCACTTGTCCACCATGGACCATTTGTATCACATATCTCATGAAATCGCCATGTTTCCCAATTTTTGCAGGTCCTTCGCATCAGCTGAAGCAGCAGATCCTCCAGGCCACCGAGGGCTGCTGGCCCCAAGAGCTGCGACAGCTGGCGATGGCTGGGGCGGCTGCGCATCCCTGGGAGTCGGTGGGGGATCAAAGCGCGAACCGGGGAGGGCGATGCTGGGAGAAGAAGTCGCTTTCTTTATGGTTTATTATTGTTTATTGTGGATGATGATGATGATGATGATGACGATTATTATTATATAGTATTAATTACTTAATTATAATATTGTTATGATAATGCTTATGGCTTATGCTTATATTTTTTGTATGTTGTGGAGAAGACATAGATGATAAAAATGAGTTAATGTTATTTAACTACCTAATTGATAATGGTCTATAGGACCGTAGGATGATTATTATCGCAAAATGCGTCTCTGATGGTTTTCTTATGGCTTCTCCTGGGTTATAGAACATAGGACGGCACGGCGGGGATATGATCAATATTATTTTACTAGATGTGTTGATATTGGTTTAGATAATGATTATTGTGATCTTATTGAATTGATTTATCCATTGATCTATTTATGTGTTGACTTAGTTTGCGTTATGTTTGCGATACATGGTGATTATGTTAAATGCTGATACTCATGCGTACGACTTCTATAACCATCTGCTTTTTGGGGTTGCTGTGCGTGCAACATCTGTGTGTGCATTTTTCTAGCTGAATTCGTGGATGGTAGATATCCAATGAACTTCAGATATTTTCAGATGATTTCTAGAGATACTCCCGTTTATTTTGGCTGGCGGATGTCTGTGCAAACAAAGTATCCTAGGGTAAACGATGGGTAAACTAACATAGATGTGGAAAAAAAACACGTGATTTCCCTGGGAAAATGATCTACAAATGATGGATTTTCCACATCTATTTTAGTTTGCAGGAGGGTATCCCCTGAACCAACCTGGGTAGATGTTGAACATCCCACTGTGCCGCCAGCTGAGATCTTTGCTGCCTTGACACCACAGCAGCTGAGCAAAGTGTCGGCCTCCGCCTCGCAGATGTCGCTGAAGGAGAGCAACTTTGGTCCACTTAGGAATAGAGTTAGGGGTGAAACTGCTGCAATGTGCTTGGGATTTGGGGAAAACAATGAAGATGATCTTCAACTTTCCACCTGATGACGATGATTAGATCTGGTGCTTCTTCCGGAACAAGTACTGTGGGACCATTTTTTCATATCGGCTGGCATGAAAACTGTCCGTGGATGGAAGATGAAGAACTCTGTAACTGGAGGAATTTTCGTCGTACTTCAGGACGACGAAGCAGACAAAATAGGCTCAAACTCCAGTTTCATAGAGAGCTTCAGCCTCCAATATCACCCTAGGCCCTACTTATATTCCTTTTCTTGTTTTGTTGAATCCGGGGTAGGAAGGTCCATCAGCACAGGACGGTGGCGTTTTGGCCGTCGCTGTAGCCACTGCAGTGCCATCGGACGAGGAGGATTTGTGACGCTGACATCCGGAGTGAACCAGGTGGCCAGTGGTCAGGTTGAGCCTCTGTATTCCGGACACGTCAGCCTGTATGGGCCTAGATATATGATATGGACATATATGGACTACAGTCTGTGACTACTGTATCCAATATATTTTGCTAGATCAGGTTTGATGTTGCTATGTTTAATTCGTGGCTTTTCTTTGCGGTTTTATGCGGGGCTGTTGCATGCTGTTGCCACACAAACAACGTGCTAAAATAGAATTTCGATACGCTGTTTAGCCCATCCAGGTTTCTGAAACCAAGTCTCCCGATATTGATCGCTAAGACTGGGGGAGAGATTCGACAGTTTCGACATGGCCTTACATCAACCTTTGGAGTGGATTTATATGGCCATAAGCATTTCTCTGATGGAATGGATGACCACAAGCTACATACCATGTTTTGAATTGTTTTGATATGTTTTGACCATGTCACATGTTTCCTCCAGAGGTGGAAGTAATCTACACCCTGTTGTGCGGTGACGTCGGAGCATTGGCGACAGAGCACCCGGAACCTGCTCCTGGTAAGCGTTTAGATCTTCCAGCGTGTCAGAAATCCACAGCTGTTTGGTTCTAATTTTAGGGTCATTTCTTATGGGTTTTTACAGTATGTTCTCTGTAGCCCTTTTTCACTCGTTTTTCCTCTTATTTTGCACATGACTTAGAAGTTTAAGTTTTGCACTTGAGTTGGAATTTGTGCAACCATTAGGTTGGGGGTTTCGGGGGGTGGGGGCATAATAACGTTTTCTCACCTGTAATTTTGTTATATTTTGTTCAGATGGTCTTGATGTCAGGGTCTTACTGCTTTCCTTGCAATTTCAAGACGCTCTTTTTCTTGCAATTTCAACACGCTTTTGATGTTACGCTCCTAACTTTATCGGCAATTTATAAACGCTCTTGATGCTACGCTCTTAACTTTTCCTTGCAGGCACACAATCATTGACAGAGCATGGCGTAAAAATTATTGGTGGCCTCTGCGTGTCAATCACCTTGAAAAAGATGGCCATACAGTCATGTCAGAAGATGTCAATCTATGGTATACCAGTGGGTCTGGAAACAAAGTCTTGGACCGGCATCTCCCTTCGACTTCCTGCATGATTTGCCAGGATTGCTGAAGCATTGAAGAAAAAGGACGATGCAATCATTGATTTCAGCAGTTTTTTCGGGGCCTTTTTGAGATAAGGTGCAAATTTGATGGCGGGTGAGGTGTGGTATTATTTCCATAAAAGGCCACGGCCGTCTATCAAGCGTGTACCAAGTAGTTAACTCACCCAGCAACGAGTTGCACATGAGATATCTGAGATGCTGTCTGTCTTGATGACTCTTGCGTGCCGGTGTCATACCTAAGAAACTGCCAGAGTGGAATGCAAACCATTGCAAACCCATGACTCTTGCCTACATCGTCTTGCGAATCACTGCGATTAATTGCATGTGTCCATGACCTCCATCCCACGAATCGCAACTGCTTATAGTCACCCTGGTGATTGTCAGTCCGCATTCAGTGGGTTATCCATGGTTATCCGAGTTATCCCATCTATAAATGGGTGAACCATGGTGAACCGACTATGGTGATTCACCACAAACATGATCCGCACAGTGACCCGCCAAGTAGCTCCTTAAACCTGCCCCATTGAGGCCATGGCGACGCAGCGACGCCAAGGAGCTGTCCCGACGCGGTGAGCCGCTGCGAAGCGGCGAGAAAAAGTCTGTGAAGCTCTATTGAAGTATTGGTTAGGAATGTTAGGAACTAACTATACTAAGTATATATATATATATATTATATAACACAATATACAAAGAAGAGTGAGTACATATCTTTGTGTTCTTAAAAATGGGCAGTGGTTGTCCAACTGGTTGCATCTATGTTTAATTGCATTCAGGTCGTTAGGATGGAAAAACGTTGGATCTTAGTTCTTTGCAAAACTCGTTCTTTGCAAAACCCAAGCCAATGAGGGTCGAAGATGGTCGAGTCGAAGATGGTTCATACTTTGACCAAAACAGCGGTCAAAACAATAAAAAACCTGGGTGTCCTAGATATTCTCACCCATAAATTGTTCACATTTTGGCCAAAACCCAGGGGTTTCCTAGAGATGTTTCCCCCAAAATATCAACCAAAGGTCACCAGGGGCACCAGGGTGTCGCCAGGGGCAGCTCTCGAATCCTCCAACGTTGGCTTGGCCTTTTCCGCGCAGGGGAGGGGCACCGGCAGCAGCTCACTGTGCTGAAGGTGGGTGGATGGGTCGAGCCTGGTGGAAAAACTGGATGACTTTAATGTGGTAAAACCAATAAGTACAGTAAGTATACATCCCCAATACTAAATTGGATTTTAAAAACTATTTGCAGATGGTTGGTGCTTTTCTGTTTTAGTTGAGTTTACCATAGCTTACCAGTTTACCACAAAATAAATTTGTGGAACATTTACTGTAATAAAAATTTAATGGTTATATATAGGTGCATGTGGCTAGCAGTATCCAAGAGACTTAGGGAAATAGAATCTCAAACTTAAGCAGTGGTGCAAGGCTCAAGTACCCTTCTCAGGAGTTTCCTGGTGTGTTGGGGCTCTCTTGGGTTGATCCGGTGAACCATATATTTTTCTTTTTTGACGGTGGATGTATAGTAGATGATCGCGCCATCCCATTGAATTATAGATAAAGATATCATCATCACATCATTGAATCATTATATCATTGATTTATATATATATAATTATATACATATATATAAATTTGTGTGTGTAGAGGTATGTGTATATATATATATATGTATAATTCCATCGTAAATATACATATTATGAAAGACCGAATCCTGACTTGTCATTGTTCTTTCCTCAAGGCGCGTGTTTGGAATGCCTGGTTGGGCCGGACGATCCACTCCATGGAAGTTGCACATCAACGCATCAGCCACGGCCGGGGCGTCCCGAGGGGTTTCTCCATGGGCTACTCAATAGCTGGATGGTTTATAAGGGAAAATCCTATTAAAGTGGATGATTTGGGGATACCCCATTTTAGGAAAACACCATATATTATTATATGTATATATATATTTATAGGTATATATAAGTATAATATACATATATCATATCATATTATTTGATTTAATTTGGATATAGGGAAATCACTTAAATTGCCAATCGAATGGCATCTATATGGAATGCTTCTGATCCCTATTTTATCACCTGTGTGTCAAGATAGTTGCTTTTAGGGATGGCTTATCATGTTGTTTACCACAAAGGCTCAAGTCTCTCCACTGGCGTTTGCCAGCACAGGGTGCTTGAACCGGCTCGGACAAGGCACATTGGGAGTTGCCCCGCAATTTATGGCAATTTTCATTGTGAAAAAGTGATGAAACAACTTTTGAAGCTACACCATGTTACACATCCATATTTTTGTTGGTTAAGTGCGTGTTCTGCATTTTGTTTGCTGGTTAGTTATGTTGTTGTTGTTGTTGTTGGTTGTTGCTGGTTGTTGCTGGTTGTGGTTGTGGTTGTTGTTGTTTGTTTGTTTGTTTGTTTTTGTTTTTGTTGTTGTTGTTGTTGTTTGGTTGTTGTGGTTGTTGTGGTTGTTGTTGTTGTTGTTGTTGTTAGTTGGTGTTGGTGTTGGTGTTGTTGTTGTTGGTTGTTGTTGGTTGTTGTTGGTTGTTGTTGGTTGTTGTTGGTTGTTGTTGTTGTTGGTTGTTGTTGGTTGTTGCTGGTTGTTGTTGTTGTTGTTGTTGTTGGTGGTTGTTGTTGTTGTTGTTGTTGTTGGTTGTTGTTGTTGTTGTTGGTTGTTGTTGTTGTTGTTGTTGTTGCTGGTTGTGGTTGTGGTTGTGGTTGTGGTTGTTGTTGTTGTTGTTGCTGTTGTTGTTGTTGTTTTTTGTGGACCAAGCCACATCCTTTTTTTTCCGGACACCAAGGCATTGCCCGACGGAAGGGCTTCCTGCTGCAAGCTGCGATTTCGTGGCGGCTTGGGCGATAGCTGTGGTGCTGGATGGTGATATAGCTGTGGTATTCATTGGAAATTCATTGGAAAGTGAAAGAAAGATGGGATTTACCGATATTTACCTCTTAACAATGATTGGTGATTTTCCGTGCTAATGTTTACCTGAGGGCAAGCAAACACATTGTTACTTGAGACTTGGGTCTTTCTACTTGTTTGGTTCCAGGATTTGGTTGGTTGAATGCATGTCCTGCATTACTCGCTGGTGATTTGGCATTTGATTTGCCAATACCACTGAGGGAACTAAAAACAGGCTCACACCAACATTTCGAAGAAATCGATGAGCAGGGGTTGAGACCACACAGATCAGTAGCTTCCTCAAAATCCCGCAGGGTTGTTCGCAGACAAAATGCTGCAAAGAAATGATGGTTTCTTGGCCGCTGCAGAGAGTTCTTTTCTTTCACGGTTTAAGTTTCATGTAGCCCATGGCTGGCAAGGTGGGTGCAGGCCCTTGAGAGGATTCGAGAATTCAAGGCGTGGAGAGCTGAGTTTCGAAAAATGTTTGAATTGGATCAAAAATGGTCAACAACGATCAACATAATTAGTTTATAATTTATCTATAATTTATTTATCTATAATTTATTTATCTATAATTTATTTATCTATAATCTATATATATATATATATTATAAGTCAGTATGGTTATTATACCTCGTTGTAAGCTAAAACCAAGGTTCCATTTGGGAATGGTTAAGACTGATTAAGATTCATTCGTGGCGTTTCATCATTGGGATCATGGGACCAGGCACCATCCAATGCTAGAGAGATCTCAATATATATATATATATAATTATATATATATATGTATTACAGTATATAAATAAATAAATATATATATATATATGATTATATATATATATATTCAATAGGATTTATATGGATTTATGGATATTTATGGGCTATAGGATCAATATGTCAATATTATGTATTGAAATAGATCTCAATCGATTTCGAGAGAGGTCTGCCAGATGGCCAGATTTATTTCAATTTGCCGAGGCAATGATATGCAGTTTTTCGTTTTTTCATGATGCCAACTGGTGAGTGGACCAGCGTGGTACAATCAGGTCCTGGTTCCAGTGCTGATGGACACGCTCTCAGAGGCACGGAAAGTGACAACAGCCTCGGGGATTTCTAGGGGCTGAGGGCCCCTCCGAATATGGTGACAAAATGTGGCAAATGTATGGTGGCTTGTGGGTCACAAATGGGATTACAACTCTATAAACGCACATACACATAGAGATCTGGCTTCACCTGCTCACGCCCTTAGCCTGACGCTGAAGCTTGAGGGCCATGGAGAGAGATGTAGCGACTCTAGCGGATTCAACAGATAGGAAACCAAATGGAACTGGCTCATCATAATAGAAATATATCTACTGTATAAAGTTCCATTTGGTTTCCTATAATATATTTGTTGAATCCATAGGAAACCATTGTTCGGCAGGCCTGCCTGGCACATGGCCAACGTCAGATGTATGGCACCTGGCGTCGTTGGTGGCGCTGGGTAGAAGAAGGGCGACGTGCTGATGACGAGGCAGGACGTGAGGAGCTGAACCGGTTAAGCCAGGATTAAGAACCCAGTTTGTCATAGGGTGTGTGCTAATTTTCATATCGTAATTACTTAGATGTAGTTAGATTTATCACTGTTTTTGCGGTACTCCTGCCCAGTGCATAGTCAGGGTTTATGATTCGGGGTTGACATCAATTTATTTTGCGGCAAGTTATGGTGTTTGTGAGGGTGAATAAGTAAAGGAGGTTGATGTAAAAGAGGTGGGCCGTATTGAACCGGAACTTTCGGTTTTTGGTTTGCGCACTCCAAGGTCAAAGACAGAGTTGAGAGACGGACATTCGATCGTTGTTCTGCGTTTTGCCCCAAAAAGCTGGATTTTTGAGGACACTCTACTCTACATCGTAGGATTTACTGTGCTGCTCTTCCAGTCCGATTTGTGATGATTTTATTCAACATCGTTCAACTCATCATAAACCAGTTGGCTGGGGACCCAAAGTAGCTCTATGACCAAGATAAGTGGATTGACAACAGACGATTCACCAGTTTTACCCTCTCGTAATGAAACATTCAATGGAGTATCCACCTGCACATAGACTTGGATGAAGCTCCTCATGCTCCCATGAGCCATCGGAACTTCCCCATTGAGATTACCAGAGGGTAAGGTAACTATGATCAACAAGACAAGTTGACTATGAACACGGAAGATCCACCAGTTTTCACATTTGTTTTCGTTGTTTCTTCTCCATTGGGAGACATATTCATGATTTTCCTTTATTTTCCCACATAAAAGTTGATCATGCTGATCATTTCAGGAGCTGCTGTACATCAGCTTCCATTCCTGGCTGAATGGCTCGGTGGAACAACGTCATAAGCGCGGCGTACACTTGTACCTTGGCCTTGGCGCTGACTTCACAACGGCACCATATATGACAGCCATGAATCCATATGAACTCCTACATGTTGGGTAGAAAATTGTGGACATCGTGGTTTCTTCATGCCTCTTCCCTTTATTTTGGGGCAAAAAACCTGTGATTCCAGTAGACTTTATGATATATATATATATGTGTGTGTGTGTTATGTAAATCAATGTGTATCAATCCATTGAAGTCGTTCTCTCGCCATTTTTCTTGGGTTAAATTCATCACAATATCAGATTCATAGATGATTCTTGTTCAAACTCGATGGATCTCATTTGCCATCATTTGCCACTAATCATCATTTGATAGGTGAGTAATGGGTTAAAAATCAAAGCCATAAACCATCCCCAGGTCATCACTATTTTGATGTGGTATGTATGAACCATCCCCAATTATGGCATTGGGTTTCTCATATTCTCTCCATTCAATCACCATATACATCATATACTGTATATCAACAGGTCTTCCTGGACGCCTCAGGCTCTGCGAACGCTACCGCGACGTCCGGATGAAACGCAAGACGCTCTTCGCTTGGAAACGGCGCGTGGAACGGCTCACCTCGGTAACTGGGCGCGTATCACGACTGGCGTTATGATGGTATATATGGTATATCTAGACCCTCCAAGTACCTAGGAAAAATGGGCGAAAGATGGCTCAAGTGCCAAAGTAATTGGTATATTAATGCATTTTCCATGGGAAGCTGGCAGGATCCCCCGCTGAAGTTGCAGGATTTACAAGCACACATGCCCGCAAGAAAAAACATAATATTTCCAGAAGAACATGGCTCTTCTCTAAGAATGTTAAGGTCCCGACTGCTCAATTTCCAGGATCTATACCTCTGCATTTTTTATGTCCTATGTGGAGCTATGTGCTCCGCGATGCATTCGGCAACATCTACATCTACCCTCAAAATGGGGGCAAATCCACCATGCATCCATTCATTAACATGTTCCCCATCTTGAAGTGATGGGCCCCCGATTGAAATTTGTTGGGAACGATTTTCCGTCAATTTCCATCAAACGAACTTACAACGGAGGAGCAGGGGCTCATAATTCAGTCGTTCTTGCCCAAAGATGAACCTCAACATGGCGGCCCCCACCCCCACACCCTAGTTACCCTAGTTGTAACACTTCAGAATACCCACAAATGGATACACATGGGAACATACCCTCCGGTAATCTAGCAAAGCAGCATAGCTATGGAAAATCCGCATGTTTAATACTGTGGATAAATATATAATCTATTAACTATATATGACTATAAGTGGCTATTTACAATCTATTTACCATATTTGCCATAGATATTATGGCTATATATTAGTCTGCTGCAGGGTCTGCAGGGTATACTAATCCACTTACAACAGGACCCGAAGACCCGAGGACCCGAGGCCGTTGTGCCATCCCAGCGGGGTAAATGTTTAAATAGCGACCTCCGCACGACCCCACTTCAAAGTGCTGCTGAACATTCTGATCTTTCGGATATATTAAGTATCTATATCATTCTATATCTATACCACTATATATTATAACAATATATATATACATATCGATCGCCATCCCGATTCAGCTAGCGATTCAGGTGATGAACTCAGTGGAGCTTTGGGCAGCCAACAGCTACTCCCAGCACGCCCTGCGTGTTCTCGCTGCCTGGCATGGCACCTGTCGCCGCCGCCTGCGGGCGCGCCAGGGGCAGCAGCTGCTCATGCAGCGGAGGTGCCTGGGGATGCCTGGGGCCTGGGGTCATACACCAGCCATATGGATCCATATGGATTGGTTTATAGCACCCATTTATGGTGATTTGATGTGATTTGGGTGGTGTATTATTGTTGGGTTTACAAGGGTGGCAGTGGACCAAAAAAAATGGCCTTCTTGGCTTAAATTGAATCATCTCAAGCCGGAATAGCATGGAATGTACCCTTTGATAGTCTTGTTTGGCATGAAATTTATGTAATATGTCAATTATGTTATTTATTTGACTTTTGTGCTTTCTCATTGAGGGTTGAACCTTGCTGCTTCATCCTCCAGCGTGTGGTTCCTGGGGGATTTGCAGACTGGAACTAAAGTGGCAGCAAATGACACTATATCTATGATATATATATATATACACACATATATATATAATATAAACCATCATGTTCCCACGTTCCTTCTTTTTTTTGTTTGGTGTTTCTAGAGTCATGAGCAATCATGACCATTTCTATATTGACCAAAAAAAGTTGGTGGCCTTGCAGGGTGTAGACCTGCACTTCCTGCCGCAGCCTTGAGGCGTGCAGCCCTCTTGAATTCCTGGCATTTGCTGATGCTACGAAACATCACCGCAGAGGGTGTCGCTGAGGCCATAGTTTCCATCGGGAACTTTCGCGAGATGTTTAAGGTGACAGAGAGTTGCCCTGGAAGCTGGTGGATATTCCGTGAGATTCCACGTATTTATGATTATCTATGCATATTCATATTTTGAATATATTTGAATGTTGGATTGGTTGGGATGAGACGCTTCTCTTTTTTGGGGGGATAATGTCTACTTAGTCTACAGTCTACTTATCATCTACCCTCTGGTAAACTAACATAGCTATTGAAAATGGCCATTTATAGTGAGTTTTCCCATTAAAAATGGTAATTTTCCATAGCTATGTTAAATTACCAGAGGGTATCAAATTTCGCGCAGTAGTTTTGCCAGCCTAATATTGGCCGCCGCTTTTCACATGAATCGTGTCGCTGCGACACTAGCTGGATGTGCATCCCAAGCATCGTAATTGGCTTACTGTATAACGCGCATTTCAACCCAGAAATGAGGAGATGACCCTTTGATGTAACTGGGTTTCATTCCAATTTAATGGTTAATTATTCAGTACACAATATATAATGTCGCTGGTTAATCATATTCATGAATAAAACATATATAATCATAATCGCAAAAAAACAATAGAAACACCTACAAATCCCCTCCCCCAAAAAGGACAGTGGGACCCAGAGCATCGTCCATTTTTTGTTGAAGCTCATTTCTCATTGCACTGGTCGAAGGGAAAATCTAAAGGAAACCATGACATTTCCCATGAAGTCTGGGTTCCTGTAAAGTTTTTCCATGTTTTTCCTTAAACCAATCATAACCAATCCAATGAATCTTCCAACATCCAACATCTTCCACGCCAGTCATGGCAGGCGGTGCTTCAGAGCCGCGCTCTGCAATGGCTCCATGCTTGGAAGGCTTGGGCCTCTGCCCATGCTCGGCGGAGGCCAGGTCGTTCGTGCCAGGAAAAAAATCTAATGGATTTATCGGGGAAGGAGCAAACATGGTGATATATTAACGGATTGCCCGGGCGAACATGGTGAAAAAAATTGGAGTATATTGGAATTTAACAAGAATAGAATTTAGTGGGATCTAACCATCAAAAATAGCGATTTAACCAAGAACAACGGTGGGATAATGGGGATATAATGGGGAAATGATGACCTATACCCTCGGGGAATTAGGTACATTGCTATGGAAGCCATGGTAAATTTAGCTATTGACATGATGACTTTCCATAGCACACTGTTGCATTGCCGGAGAGTATGAGTCATGAGTCATGATTATAAGTGGGCTATAATTAGTGGATTACTTTTTTTGATGGATGAAAGCAATAAATAAGATTAAATAATAAACTAAATTGGATTCATGATTTTGGTGGAGTTCAGCAGGGCTAACTACTGTATACCATGGCAAACTCCCCCCACATGAACACAGCTGAACAGAGTACCCAAGACATCCAAAGGGTGTTGTCTAGCCAGCGTTAGGCTGGTCGATGATTTCATGTGCTCTCTACTATCAACAGTGATTTGATTGGATCTTTGAGATTATTGATCACAATAGAGTAGCAATTTCTTTGGAAGGGAAGATGCTGATGTTCCACCGACAACTCTTGGGATATCCTCAATGCCCCGTAGATGAACATCCGTTCGTTGCCAGGGAAGGAGACGAGGTGAAAACAGCCTTCGTCAGACAATCGAGGCGGCCCAGGGTGCAACGTGTTGGGGCACCAACTGCAGGACATCACGTAGCATCACTTGGTTGAAGTCACCCAAGACAACCGACATCATGGAATGATTGCAGCAATATATCCCAAGTGCATTCTGCGGGTTTTTGCGGTTGCAATGGCTGCCACACATGTGGCATGCAGATTACTTTGTTCCAGGTTTGTTTGTTAGTGTCAGTTTGAACCACTATAGCATCAACATGTTGGTGATGTCAACTTGTTTTCAGATTTTCCAAGGATCCCGTCATACTTTGTTGAACGTTGTTTGACCTATTGTAGTGTTCATCCTCCCTCATCCCACTGCACTCATAGTTCTTGCAATGAATGGCCCAAGCACCAACCAGTTGTGCTCCATAACAGGCAGCGGTGGGGCATCGAACGTTGGTGTTCTGCTGGACGCAACTTGGACAAGATGGCAGGAGGTGTGGTGCTTCTATGTGAGAGGCTGGTTAAGCCAGTTTCTATGAATAGGCACATGATGCCACATGTATAGCAGTATGGCAGCCCCCCAAAGGATAGACAAGTACAATCCTATTAGAATAGTGACAAACTGTGACAAGCTACTTTTCTATTTTTTTGAGGTTACTGTTACGTGCTATTGTTTAGCCAGATGGAACCACCAACAAATGAGGACATTTCCCACCTTACAAATACAAACTTGTTGTTTGTTGGTTTGTTGGTGTTAGATGTTGTTCTCATGTTCCATCCAACTGAGATGATGAGCCCAAAGCTGGTTGGTCTCAGCGGTTCGTTCCGGGCAAATGCCTCAACGAGGCTTTCGACGTTTGGTGGATGTGGCCGAGAAGTGGGATGGGCAGGCAGCCCTGACCTTGATTGCTGGTGGGGATTTCTTGAAGTGAAGCACCATGTGATGGGCCGAAACCATACCATACCACACAATACCATATATTTTACATTATTTTATAATACATTATATGGGGGTGATGAACATCCATTGCTAGTAGAGACGCTATTTTTGGGTTCACCAGGTTATAGGGTACAACAGTATCATGACTCATCGCCCAGCCAGCAACGCACCGCAGGTTCTTTGCAAACAGCTGGCCCGAAACCTCGGATGGGGAAATCATGGCACCACTGAATTTGGGCTAGACCCCACTATGCCAAGTGAATTACTGTAGATATCTGTAGATATCTGTAGATATCTGTAACTATCTGTAGATATCTGTAGATATAGTTTCTGGACTGGCCCATCTCTATCGGTTTTCTTGATGCTACCTCGATCTGCGAGATCTCGAATGTTTTGATGGTAAAAACACAAGAAACATGTGTCCGGACTAAGAAGTACGTTTCAACCAACCGGATGATATCAATATCACTATCAATGTTGATATCGATATACCGTCTCCTCGTCCTCATCCTCTTCCTCCTCATCATCATCATCATCATCATAATGTTTATAAATATTATATGGTCATATATTTATAGGCATTTATAGGCATAGTCAATACCAACAGCCATCATGCCAAGTGCCGACCCTCTGCCAGTGCTCCATAAGGTGCTTCGAGCTTTCACAGGTTGGTCTGCAATGCTGGGGGCTCAACCAGGAACTCCCTGGAATACAATGGAGCATGGCAGCAGCATCTAGAAGAGACTGAAGTGACGTTAATGAAACATTGCAGGAAAACAACATTTATTTCCATTGCGTAGAGTATGCGCAATCCTCCATCATCTCCAGTAGCTTCCAGTAGCTCATGCTGCCCAAGACCCAGATAAACAAATCGTAAACCGATTAATGTTTGGCTGTGGGGGCCATGGGGATCCGAAACTTCTTGTCAGCTGTTCCACCCTGGAAGTGTCAAACTTCAGCGGCCAAGATGCCAACTTGCGTAACATGTTTGCCCGGCATTGAGGATGGGTCTGTATGCCTGTGGGGAGAAGGTTTGGGTCGAAGCTTGGGATGGTGAGTTGAAGCAAAACAGGGGCCTATGGCGAATTCATCGTACATTTGATCATGTACTGATCAAGGATTCTGCCGATGTTCGTCATTTTACCGTAACCATCACATATTTGATTGTTCCCCACATTGACAGTTGGGTCACTGTGCGCCTCACAGAGTTCCTGGGGAAGGAAGTATTTGCCCGGAGTTCCAGAAAATTGTGGCTTCGATATTGTGATTGCAGAAGCCCCGGAAAAAAAAAACCCGGCGGACCTCCATGTGAGCAAATCTGTGGATAGATACGTGCATTTTTCACGGCTTTTTGTTCTGTCCCTGCCATCAAAAGCAGCGGCAGCGGCACCTTAAAGTGCAACAAAGGCCCGGCCAGCGCTGCAGGTTGCGGCAGCGGTGGGCGCAAGACGCGCCAAACGCATGCTGCGACACTGGCCGCCACCTCAGATGGATTTGTGGTCAAAAGTTGGGAAATCCTCAATTAAATGGAGGTTTATAGCTGGGAGAAGCATGTAGAAATGGAGGTTTTAGTGGGAACATGATCTGCAAATGGAAGATTTTATGGGACTTAAGTGACTTAAGCACTGAAAATTGGGATTTCAGCATCAAACATTGGATTTTAATTAATGGGGATTTAACATTTGACCAACTAAACTCGGGGTTTAAGCACCCATCATAGATTGATTGTGGATGATTGTGGTATCCCATCCCATTTAAAAGAAAAACAATTTGGTGTTAATATTGCGATTTGATTCGATCATGGCTTAAATGTGTTTGTACTGTACATATCTGTACATGAGGACTTGTCTCATCCAAGAAATGGCATCTAATACCATGTTACCTTAACATTCTGCATATCATAAGATGGTGAGTAAACATATGATCCCATAAGATCCCATAAGGATAAACACTGCTGTGGATTGATGTCACAGATCCTTAGGCATCCTTAGGCCCGCTGGTGGCTTTGTAATCTAAATCTGCGCTGTTGTAGACACATTCCATTTGTTTTCCTGCATGTTTTGACCCTTTTGGGATTTACAAGGCCAGCCACAGCCACGGTATGGAGGTCCTTCCTCCTGCTAGTGGGGGAGAAGCGACCGCATCAGTTAATGCGACAGATCATGGTACGGGGCCCAACAGGATCCGAGAACGGCGTGTTGTCGCAGGACGTGGTTGTGCCTCGATCAGTAAAAGCAAAGAGCCACAAACTTGCATCAGCTTCAATTGAAATACAGAATCTTTGCGGCCTTCAGTATTTTTCAACAGATGTGCATGACAAATCACAAGAGATCATATCCCAGAAAATTGATGGAAAGGATGAAAGGATCAGGAAAATTTCTCTGTATACCTATCTTGCTGTGCAAGACCCAAACCCGCCGTTTCGTCTTTTTTTCTCGTCAAATCAACCCTCAAAATTTTGATTGGTTTTGCGGATCAGTTTTGGCAAAGAGGATGAGCCAGGATCTTTCGTTGGTGAAAACTCACCCCCGCCCCATTCATGCTTGTTGATTGCAGGGCCCAATCTTGATGTATAGCCCAATCTCTTTGGCATCATGCAGTTCTATCTCCTGGATACATCCCTATTTCTGATGGTAGCAAATCCCCCGAGATTAGATTCATTGGTTAAATCTACATTCCAGTTTTCTCAACTTGATCCTTACCCTTCTTGATGAGTTCCAAGTATTATAAAATGGTTGAAATTCTCCCCTCATTTGGTTTCTATATTTCCGAAGTTACTTTGATATTTATGAGATCCTATGTGTATTGCTTTGGCTTTAACCCCCTGTGTTTGCCGCTTAACCTCCCCCATGTCGGGTACAATCGCCCTGAACATTCATGGCACCAAGGCTCGTTGGCGTTTGTTTTTGCAGCGCTGTAGCGAAGTGCAGCGGGGTCTTGAGAGGTGAGGGGACGGTGATTTGATGGAGGTGAATGGCACCCCCCACGAAACAATATCATCATATCACGGATTTGAAATGATTATGATTGGTATTTAACTGCATTATGCCTCAGGGGGTTCACATCCATCCCTCTAGGTCAAGTCCTAGCACGGGTGAACTCACAATCGATGGTTTGAGTAGTGAAAAAACCCTTTGGTTTGCCGCTTAAACCTGGGAATTTACCATGAATTACCCCCAAACTCCAGTGGTCGAAAAAGGGCACCGTTGTATCTTCAGCAGGCTGGGTCGTTGGACCATGGGGCCCACTTTCCGACGATTCGTGGCGTAGCTGGGCTGCGTGCACCAAAGCACAACCGCCTGGTGTCATATTAGCACTGTAAATAGTCATCAAATATTGGAAAATAAATGGAAACCCACTATAAATATCGGGGTTTGAATTTCCTCTACAAAATACGTCAACCCGGGTTTGGTACAAAGCAGGTTTGGACCAAGATTTTATACGCCAAAGTCCTACTGGGCCATACATTTTGTACCAAAACCATTTTTTCATGAAACAAAAATGAACCTGGTTTGGCATTTTGTAGTGCTTCCATGTTGTTTCCAAAATTCTGGTTTCTGGAAGATCTTACCTCAGGATTTTGCATTTTGTAGGGCCCCTTTTGGGCTGTCATTGCACATTTGTTCTCCTGGTTGCCGCATTTTGTAGCAGCATTTTGCTGGTGGCCCTTTGTGCTTCATAGTTCAAAAAGGGCCCTAAAAACATCTACAAACAGAAAGCAGGCATGATGCCCCTACAAAATGCGGACGGTCCCCTATTCTGCCAACACTTTTGTTTTCTTAAAACACCTCTGGAGCAGGTCAGGATCTTCAAAGTTTACCAAGCCATGGAGCTGTTGGTTTCCTGTTCGCTCAATATTTTTTGGCCCTGTGAAGCTCTATCCTGGAATTCTAATTTCGTTTTTCAGATGACCTCACTTAATTTCATTTTGAATTATTGAAAATAAGGTACGGCCCAAGAAATATTGAAAATTGGTCAGATTCATCCTGAATCACAGCTAATCACAGCTCGGTACAAAATGCAAACCTCATGGGGGGCAACAAGTGGTACATGTTTTTAAGGGTGGAAGTAGGTTTCGGTACAAAATGCAAATTGCAAGCAGTAGATCAGCAAGTAGCATCCCCTGAAAATTTTGTACCGAATATTCATGTTGGGTATATTTGCATTTTGTAGTGGCAAAACTTGACCTGGTTTTGCATTTTGTACCGGCAATCCCTCGGTACACATTGTATTTTGTAGAGGGGCAGACCCGGGCCAGGCAGATTATGGCTTACAAAGACCTGGCCCGGGTCCATTAGGTCAAAGCCCAGGTTGATCTATAAATCCCATATAAACGGCAACTAAAGAAACCCTATATATATAATATATACGGGTGTTTTTTTTCTATGGTTTGTAACCATCAAACGGTGGAGTTTCCAGCACACGTTACCGGAAATTTCAGGGGGGGTTAAACCGGCAACCAGCATCAATCAGCTAAGCGCAAAGCATCTTGCCGTATTGATTTTTGGTATCATATCTTGATTGTGTTCTTGAGATCCTTTTGGCTGTGTCAATCCCGAAATCGGTTAGTTCAACTCCCGTTTGGGTTGGCTATGGTTGGCTAAAGCCAGCTTATTCTGATTACAGTATATACATATTATTTACTACAGTTCATTACAGCTCTTTATTTTTACTGTTGCACAGTTGCACACTTTTTTTCATGTGTCGCGACTCAGGTATGTCCAAGATCGCAAGCAACGTCGTCAGAACGTGAGCAGCCACGGCAGCCGTTTGCAGGTGGGATGCAGCTCAGTTCATGAAGAGTTTATCCATCGTTTATCCATTTATCCAAACTTTAGCCATGATATATTCAATGGGGATCGGATATGATATAATATCATGATATAATCATATATATATATATATATATTATAATATATAATCCATATATTTATCCCAAACTCATCCGAATTCCCGGAGTGTTTGGCCTGAGAAACACTGACCATCGAGCCATATCGAGCCATCGTTCAGTCTTCGGGCCAACGACGCGCCCAAGCCTCCGCCCTCACTTGGTGGCGACGATGTGTTCGAGAGGCCGCATTGAATATTCTCCTGTCTCAGGGGGGCCAGGCTTAAAAAAATGTGTGGTTTACCCCATAATGTTGGTAATTACCCTCTGGTTATTTGACATAGCCATGGAAAATCACCATTTTTAATAGGTAAACCATCTATAAATGGGCAATTTTCCATGGCTATGTTAAATAACCAGATGGTACATGTAATTACATGTAATTGCAAATTACTTGTTATCTTTCTGGGCTTTTGTGAGGTTCTACTTTTTGATTATGATCAAACATGCTGATTGCATGTAATGGCTATACCGGACAATAAACCTCCACTTGAGGAAACTATACCATCCTTTTCTGGTAAAATTGGGATGGTTTATCCTTGGCGTTTATCACATTGCCTAGAAGATGAGACAATTATTAGAAGATTGCATGTGAAACGGGAAAAACAGCTCCGTTTATTTGGGGAGTTGTGAAACCAGAGTGACAGGGTTACTGGCAGCCTATTCGGTAGTACGAATGCTGAGCGGTCCGGAAAGAGATCCTCTTGGAGCCCCTTCCCATGACTCACCACATTCAAGATGGAATCAACGTCACAAAGGAACATGTCTTAGTATATATAGATGAACTTAGAGGACACCTGCAGATGACAGCCTTGCCGTCCACATGGCTCTGATCCAGTGTGATGACTGGCATGAGCCAATGCTGAAGACATCTGAAGACTGCCTATATATTGTAAGAGGAGGCATTTGAAGGGATAGCCATATTCCCAGGGACTCAGAACAACACTGCTTTCCCAAACTGCAGCGTATTACCAAGCCTGCTCGGACCCTGTGGCAGGGTCCATCATGTATCAAGCTCAGTATGGGCTCCAAATTCTGGCCAAAATCATTGCCAAAAAAGTATTACAATACCATCCGAAAGGGAAGGAAAGCCCATGACATATCATGAAATTCCACTTCTAATTTAGGCCCTAAAGGGGATTTCCCCGATGACATGGGTCGGAGTACCCCTCCAGGGGTCGCTCATGGAGCCGGTTGCCCGCACTGCATCGCCAGCACCTCCAGCGCCTGCGGCTTCGCTTCGACAGAAACCGCCAAGGACGCTGCCGCTGTGGCCAGCGGTGCCTGCCGTGCTGTGTGCACTGCAGAGCTGGCGCCGAATGAAGGCGAGATCCGCAGGACATCCACTGCTGGCAATTGAGGACGGATCAATGGAGCTGGCGATGTAGCTTGTTGAATTTGAAGGATTGGAGAAATGAATGATAGCGTTTTCACAAATTTACAGATCATCAATGATCATAAGGATGAGGAGAAAATACGGTGTCTTCCGTTAATATATATATATTCTTAGAACCTCCAACAACCTCCAACATGATGTAGAATTATGTCCCTCTGCCTGTTCGATTAATATACGTATATATAATTATACATGCATATATATATGTACATACAAATGGATCCTGCGCAACGTAAACCTACTTTTCTTAATGTAAAAAACGACAAGAGCACAAAGCGTCGATTCGATCTTGTTTTGGCTTTCTGCACTTCATCCCTGTTTCAAACATGATGCGCAAATCCGGACAACAAGCACAAATCCATGCTAAATTTCGCAAATGAGCGCAAATTCAAAAAACGCGAACAAATGCTGCTCTTGCCTCGAGCAGATTTTGAAGAAAGTACGCAATGTTGGGAAGGGAGTTAAACATCAATTTAGGCGCACGACAGAGGAGTCATGAAAACAAATGTGTTCAAATGTGACTTTGGTGGCCACTGGTTGCAATGCCAATGATGAACTCTATATGAACACATGATGTCCAGACAGCCCAAGCCCAAGGGTCAATGGATGTCAAATGTGTCAATGCTTGTGTACCTTTGCAGGTGTTGCGGCAGGCTGTGCCATGCCAGTTGACATCGAGCAGAGTTTGCGAGATGGTTGAAGAATACCGGCAGGCCTGGGTGACGCAGGATCCTGCCAGGACTGGGAAAAGAGCATCCTGAAGGGAGCAGTGGCTGCAACTGCAAAAGCCCTGGGGCCCCGTTGATTAATGATTGTACTTGGGGGGTCTTGATACCCAACATCAAGAAGATATTGAAGATGATCATCCATGATAGGAATCCCTATCAGGCAACAGGTTTTTGAACACTGCTCAAGTGTTTGTTGCGGTATTTTATGGTGGTGTTTCGGTGGATCTGTTCATGATGATTGAATCCCATTGAATCCCATTGAATCCCTGAAATCGGTTGAAAGCAGCATCACAGAAGTGCATGGAGCAACGCCAGGGCAACCAGGTGAGCTGCAACAGTTTCCTCTGAGAAATCAATCCCAGCGATTCCATAACTTGTATTTCCAGACCTCCCAAGGCGTTCTGGAGTCAGAGGTGGCCACTTCACCCTTTGGCTGATGCTTGTTTAGAAAAGTGGTTGCTATCATTACTAATTATTCATTCTATTTTTTTTATGGGAATGGAGATTGAATTGTCACTGTCCATGTGATCATGCGTATGAAATGCTTATCAACCTCCATGATTGGCTGGGTGCAATGAAATTCAACAATGGGGTTCATATGGCTTGGTCTGAAAATAGGGTGTACAAATCCACTGGTTGATCATAATTTTCTCATGAAATGGCCATCAACTGTGGTGCCCTATTTCCAGACACGTCCAGCGACGAAGTTGGCAGGATTGCATCTCTGTTCGCGCCCGACGCGGTTTACATCGAACGGATTTTCGACACAAGAAGCACATACCGTGGCCGCGAGGCACTGAGAATGAGATTCAGAGGATGCGGTCTGATGCTACCGTTGTTGCTTTTGTTTTGTTGCCCCTTGGTCTTGTGAAATGATATTGGGTGTGAAAGCGTTGACACCAGGTATTTATTATACATATTGCTATAGTATATATTATATATATATATATTATCAATCTATCTTTCACAATATATATATACACATGACATTATGATATATATATATATTATCAATCTATCTTTCACAATATATATATACACATGACATTATGATATATATATATATTATCAATCTATCTTTCACTATATATATATGTATACACAACATTATGATATATATATGTATGTATGTATGTATATATATATATGTATCTATGATATATGGTATTTCAAGCATTCCAGGTCTCTATCGTCTTGATTTTCGCAGCCTGATAGGCCATCAAGGAGTACTGGGAGACTCAGGTCATCGGAAAGTCACCTGGCAGACCCGCAGGGCCCACAGGGGCGCAGGTGGTTGAAATTGCCTTCTGGTAAAGTAACAGTTTGCTATGGAAAATCACAATTTTGAATGGTTAAATCATGTTAAATCATGTTAAATCACCATTTTAATGACAAACTAACAGAACTATTATGGAATATCACCAGCTTTAAATAATAGGTAAATCAACTATTTCTATGGGCCATTTTCAATACTTATATTAAATTACCAGAGGGTACCCAATATGAATCCGCAAGAACGGTGAGAAAACCACATCGTGTTTTTGCCGGAAGTTTTCACAGTGTGAGGCAATCCAACATCCAATTCCGTCACGTGGTCAACGACATGATCTTGGATCCAGAGAAGCGCAAAGCCATGGTGAAGTGGCTGGCAGAGTTTGACAACGTCCGCTACCGTTGCTTGGCAAGTCGTGCTACGAGTGGCTTGTGATGATGTTCCCTCGATATTTCAGGAAGAAGGCCCAAAATTTGTCGAGGCCACAGCAGGCCACAGTAATTTTAAAGTAATAAAACCGATTTGAGAGTCTGAACATCTCAGACGATCCATGATTATCTAGTTATTATGCCACTTTTGAAACCTAACACTGAATCCCTTATCCCATGTTTCATCCATGTTTGACCAATGCATCTCTGACATCCAGCTGATGAACTGAAGGCGTCCCAGAGAAGGAGAAGCGGGTGCGCTTCGTTCAGGTGGCCATCTTGGAGTTTTCGGAAGATGTCAAAGAGCTGAAAGTCCTGGAGGAATACATGAGCCATGGCAGCCATGGCCACAAATCATTGCAAAAAAAACATTGAAAATCAGGGAAACTGGCATAACAAAACGTGTTTCACCACGGAATCTAGTATAAATATCCATAAATTATTTCTTTCACTCGCATAGATGTTGGGATCAATTGGTTCCAGGTGTCGGGGCACTTCACTCGCAGATAATTTCGCTTATAGTGAGATCCCCACCAACTTGCAGAGGTGAACTAACATAGCTATGGAACATGGCCCCGATGGCCCACTTATTGTTGATTTCCATGGCTATGATGGCTATGTTAGTTTATCAGAGGGTAGGCTATGACTATGAAATTGAGAACTCCCGAATAAAAATATGTTTACTTCAATTGGGGTAGTATGTTGATTAGCTACACATATTTTTGTGCAGGGCATCTAAGCTTCGCCAAGGAATGTGGAGCTCCGACTATGGTTTAAATACAAGGGGGTCGCATATATTATATATATATATTATGAACATACTCGTACCTGACAAGTATTACAAACCTTAGCTTCTGGCCACTTCTTGCAAGCTGCAAGTCTTGAGGCAAAGTTTTCATCCTTGATCACCATGAGTATTGGAGTGACCCCCCCCACTAACAGTGGAATAATGGATTTTAATTGTAACTTCCCAGCCAAAATTGCACAACAACCCAGGGACCAAAACCACAAACAATTTGAGAGGCCCAATCTTCTCAATCCAAATTTTTCTGATGTTGAACCTAAGTATGAAATCACTCTGAGGGCAGCCTACTTGGAACCGGGTCAAATCTATTCAGTTGGAGCTTGCAGAAAAAAAAGTTGGATACAATCCCTTTTGGGCAAAGGGAAAGGCAGCAGTGCAGGGATGAGTTTGCTAAGGGACACATTTTTCAGTGACAAATTTTGCTAAGGGACACATTTTGCTCAGGGACAAGTTTTGCTAAGTGACAAATTTTGCTAAAGGGAACATTTTGCTCAGGGACAAGTTTTGCTAAGGGACAAATTCTTCGGTGACTAATTTTGCTAAGGGACAAGTTTTGCTAAGGGACAAATTTTGCCAAGGGACAAATTTTGCTCAGGGACAAGTTTTGCTAAGGGACAAATTTTGCTCAGTGACAAGTTTTGCTAAGGCTGCTAAGGGACAAATTTTGCTAAGGGACAAGTTTTGCTAAGGGACAAATTTTGCTAAGGGACAAGTTTTGCTCAGTGACAAGTTTTGCTAAGGGAACAATTTTGCTCAGGGACAAAGTTTTGCTCAGGGACAAAGTTTTGCTAAGGGGAAAGTTTTGCTAAGGGACAAATTTTTCAGTGACATTTTGCCAAGGGACAAGTTTTGCTAAGGGACAAATTTTGCTAAGGGAAAACCCTTGCTTGATGTTGTGTTTTTTTTTGTGCACTCGGCCGTGCTTTTGGAAAAGGTAGAAAATATCAAAAGCACAACTTCCCATTCAAAAAGAGCACAAAAAGTGCACAACTTCCCTGATGATTTGATCACAAAAATTAGCGCAGCAAACAGCACAACTAACCACAAGAAAAAGCACAACAAAACCCACAACGTTTAGGCTTAAAGAGCACAACTTCCCTGATCATTTTCGCACAACAACAAGCCAAGGAAAAAATAACAACATCTTTATAATTGATTTTATATTTGGCACCGACCACAACTTCATCAACAAAAAAGCTCAAAAAAGTGCACAACTTCCCTGATGATTTGATCACAAAAATTAGCACAACAAACAGCACAACTAACCACAAGAAAAAGCACAAAAAAACCACAACGTTTAGGCTTAAAAAGCACAACTTCCCAGCCCAAAAGTTTACAACCGCAGCCCCCCCAAACCCCCAGGTTGTCCTGAACCTGCAGTCGACTAAGGGCCTGCCAGCCCAGCCTGAGCCTGGATCCTGCTTGAGGGCCGTGCCGCCGGTAGTGTGGCCAGCTGGCACCCGTTAGTGTGGCTTCTGGCACCCGTTTGTGTCGCCAGCTCTGGCACCCGTTAGTGTGGCCATCTCTGGCACCTGTTAGTGTAGCCAGCTCTGGCACCCGTTAGTGTGGCCATCTCCGGCACCTGTTAGTGTGAAGCCCCAGGTTAAACAGAACACCAGGCAGCCAAGTCAATGAAATGATTCATGTGATTCATATGATTCGATATGAAAAACTTTCGGCCAATGATACTTTTGAACTGAGAAACAAAGCTTTTCAAAGTAAAGACTAGGGTGTGTCAGAGTATCAGCACACATGATTCTGTCGCAGGCGTCATATGTAACGAGGTATGATTGTTTTTTCTGTGATAAGTCATATTAGTCATGAAGAAATTTTATCCAACAAAACCACCTGGTGGCAGCCTACAAAGCATAAACCCATTTATTTGGTGGGCCTCCCTCCTTTGGTTCGATAGGATGGTGCATAATCTGAGTCTCTGTACTGGATTGCCCAGGATTTTTCAATATACACACCTAAGCTCTCATTGGCCTTTTCCGGTCAAAGTATATACAAACCCAACTTCTTTATGAACTATTGGGTTCATGCTGTGAAAAAACCAACTTCTTTGTGGGCTGGTAGACTGACAAAATGTGCCAACCCAACTTCTCAATGGCATTTTGGGTCCATCGTGCTTGTGTGGTCTGGATTGTGGTGACTGTTAGTGTAAGGGGGGACAGTCCAAACCATGAGCCAATCACCATTCACATTCCCATACATTGGGGCTTTTCAGACTCATTTTCTTTATGCAACGGGTTGGTTTTTGAACAAGTTTACCCGAAACCCTTGAACCCATCCCCAATCTTTAGAGGGATTCCTAATTTTTCCTGCAGATTTCATGAAATGTTCCCATATGTTCCCATACCCATCGGAGGCAAAGTGTTCATGGCGAACACTTCCGCTGGCCCTCCTCACTCCGGGCGCCCGAAACGACCCTCAGCGCGATGCGTCGCATGGAACCGACCGCCTTCGCCTCACAAGCCATTTCCGCAAGCTGCGCGGCATGTGGGAAGCACTTTCCATCGAGGACGGGCGAGGCAAAAACCTGGAGATCTTGGGAAACGGGGTAAGGTGAGGCTATAAAGATATAATAAATATTAATAAATAGATAGATAGATAGATAGAGAGAGAGATATATATATATATATATAATGATATATAAATATTCTAAAGGGATATAAAACCACCAAAAGATAGAACCGTGATTTATCACTTTTTTTAGTGGAATTTCCTGTTCGATTTTTCTGCGGGTTGCTACATATATTATATTTACTTACCAGCGTTCTTTTTGCTGGCAAGGTATCTGCTACGATTAGCCATTAAATATAGCACTTTTTGGTGGGAGTAGATGGGAGGACCCAGGAGTAAATCCTAAAGCAGTGGTGTCTTGGTTGGAGCAAATGGATGCACATGATATTATACAGGTAGTAGATGGTTATAAATTAGTTGATTGACTAACTCCTTCAAACATGTTGAATCAAATCATTTTGTTACTGTGACTGTGATGTGAATATACTTTATGTTTGGCTGTGTGACTTTGGTTTCTCCCTGGCGGCAGAGGCTAGGTATGTGCAGGAGCCCTTAGCAGATGGGAGAAGGACTTGGGTTGACATTCCAATGGTCAGTTGGACTGACCCAGATCATCCATGCGTTGTTGATAGTTTTTGTGACTTGTTATACCCGAAAAAATGTACAAGAGAAAATCTTTAAAACCAACATTTAGCCTCCAAACTCCTGAATGCACCATCGCGCAAATACTGATAACCTGGGGGCTTAGAGAATAATTACTGATATAGCATTTGAACCATTGTTAATTACAGTAAATCATTTGTTAATTTGGGTGACCATCCCACTTAAGTGACAGCTTGTACCAATCACCGAGGGAACCTGCTAATTTCCTAGAATTGAGTGAAGGAGAAAATCACGCGGTTTCCTCTGTATTTGACCTTTCCTTTGTATGGTAATGTGCCCTCAAACCAAACCATGACGATGGTTCAATGGTTCCTTAAAAACTCACAGTTTTTGGGCTCTAAATCCCAAGTAGGGTACACAAATGTACACAAGAAGAAACGAATAAACCGCAAATTTGTTGGGTTTCCCGACCACTCCCTGGCTCCGTCAGAAACGCGCTGTTCCGCCACATGCGCCGGGACGGCGGGGTGAACGCCTGCGTGCCACGGCTGGTGCCACTGCCGCCGTCGGAGACAACACGGGAGTCGAGGCTGGATGGAACCATAAAATTTTGGATATGGTTTGAAAAAACTATTGGCTGAAAGCTATGGGGGACATTGGGAATGAATGGGCAGATCCAAAGAAAATACATTAGGGACATGGGGGCTGATTAATAATTAATAAGGGGCAAACCCTGCTTATTTTTAATGGGGGACATGGGCTCATGGGGGGTACCCTTTGGGAGCTATCCAAACTGATGATTTTTATAAAAAAATTATATAATTAGAAATCGATCATTTGGGGAATAGTTGTTTTTTCAAATTTTCAATGATCAGCAGTGATGGGTTCTGGTGTTCACGCGGTTTCAACTTAAATATAGCAAAAGGAAACCAAAAGGAAACCAATTGAAACTTTTGGATAAAAACAATGGATTTCAGCACTGGTGGTTTATTAATCGGGGGTAGGCCAAAGTGTTTATTCATCTGGGGGGACCACCTGTTTTTAATTTTTTTTTTTTTGGGCAGAGGGGGTTGATTAATTCCGCGGGGTTTATTAATCCTAACTTGACATTAATCCCCAAATGGCTTCAATTCAGGTTAGTGAATAAGTTTGACTTGCCAAGATGCATGACACAGCGTGAGCCCTCTCTTGAGAGGAATTCTCATGTATTGTCTATGGATATTACGGGAAATGTTACAATTATTTAATAATAACATGTTCATATAGTAGTGTGTACTACTGCCGTTTATTGGGGGTGCGACTTCCAGTTGGGTATCGTTCAAGAATCGAAACTCAGTAGAACCACAGATGGGACGGAGGAGTTTCCGCTAGATGTAGAATGAAGGACTTCTATCAGAAGTATTGCCATGCATTTTTTATTCTTTTTGACTCAATCTCCTTGAATGTCGAAATATGAAGATTATGAAGCAACCATGATGACGGACTTCGGGAGAGGTCTGCAGGGGATTCTGACGTGGAATTCTGCCAGGGTCTGGGTGTGCAAACTAGAGCACACAGCTACCATTTTTTTTGGTCCACCGGTTGATATCCGGTAAGTTTGGGGTTTCAGATCTGCCACGGACCAAGGGCGCAGGTGGCACTTCTGGTGTCCTACAACGAAAAGCCATCAGAGGAATGGGTGGAGCAACTGGGGCTCAACTGGAGACCATGGACTTCATCTTGATCTGCCGGTTCTTGGGAGCACAGGGGCTGTTTGGCGCCCCAATGTGCTCTAAACCATTGAATATCATGGGGCAGTAGGTGAAGAAACCTTGCAATGCTGGGAATTTGTTTTTGTTGCCCAATTGGGAAGTAGACAGGTTAAGTATTGACACAGCCCTTAATATCTATGTATATATAGTATATATATAATATATGTATAAGATTATATAAACTTACCTAAACTCATATAGACTCCGTTTGGTCCCGGCTTACTCTTGCTTACACCATCTTACACCATTTTATTTTCATGAGCCCAAACGCCGTTTTTGAATGTTTTGACTTTCTCTGTTCCTCTTGTGCAACTTAGACTTAGCAGATCCGTCCTCTATATTCTCTACTCTACAGAGCCATCCTCCATACTACAAATAGATTACCAGTTTCGCTAGTTGGATCATCTTACTAAAATACGTATTAATATATATATATATACACGTACTAACATTATATTGTGTAAACGTACCAGCTGTATATAACCTCATGCTTTGATAGTTCATACATTATACAACTCTTCAACCTGGTCAAATATGGACTTATGGCTTGACTGATCCATAGTTAATCTCCTTAAACCTCTCTTAATTAAAGATTGTTAAAGTGTTATACCCAGTTAATCACACACACACACCTATATCCTATAATTAGCAGTTAAAGATGGTTCAAGCGTTATTATACCCAACTATGCCATGTTACACCTCCATTTTGGATACTTTCGGAAGACCCCGGTGGCCCAGGCACTTGTTCCACGCCTCCCTGGCCGCCTTCCCGGCCTCTGCCGCGGAGCCGGCGCCGGCGCCCCGCATCTCCTGGGCCGTGCCGCCCACGCGCGGCGCGGCGGCAGGGAATGTGCTGGGCCTACGGCTGCCGCGCGCAGTGGAGACGGTCGAGGAGGAGGTGATCCTGGAGACCTGACGTTTTGAGATCAAGAGGCTCCAGGTAATTAATTGTCTTTATTGGGTATAATGACACTTGAACCATCTTTAATTGATTGGGTACATATTTAATATACATATTTATATGCCCAATAAATCATCGCCAGGGGGGGAATGATAGGTTTTGAAGAGCATTTGTCATGATTAGGGGGATACAAGTCATATATTTAGTAAAACAATGCCATAAACCACCCATATGAAGTGATGGTTGGGAAAACCACCAAAAAGATTGTAAGTCCTTGGGGATGGTTTACATGTTTTTGCTTTATTACCATGACAAGCAATGATTGAGAGATTTACACAAAGTGATGATAATTTACACAAAGTGATGATAATTGGGAGATTTACATTCATCAACGGGTACACGTGCTAGCTGGCAAAATAGTCACTTATTTATGCGTCACAAGTATACAGAAATGGTCATGGGTGGTTGGTTGAGAATTGGGGAGTTAACTTGCAAAGATGGTTGATGCCCCTAGAGCTGGTGGTTGATCTTTAGAACATGTGATTTGACACGATCTACCTGCAACAAATGGTTGATTTATAGAACATAACTTGCAAAGATGAGATATTGATAGAACTGATGGCTGATGGTAACTTTGGGGACTTTTACCTGCAAATTCTTGGTATACATATAGCTTCACAAAGTTAAAGCTTGTGATTGAATCTCATGATCGCTGGCTGCATTATTCTATTTTGATCTTTGTCACTTCTGTATCCACATGTCATCCTTTGTGTTGATTCATGAATAGTTCTATTTGTAGTTTTGGCAGTTTCATAACCCCATTGCTGGTTGAAAAGATGTTGTTTTCATATCTAATTCTTGATGTTGGCCATAGCCTAGGGTCTAGCTGTTGAGTCTATATCCCACCATTGGCTCGTCCTTCCAAGTTCCCCGACTCCCACATTCCCGGTAATTTCCTTTCATATTCTTAACCCCTGATTGGTTTGGATGGTTTCGGTTGATTTCCCAACAAATCACCTAAATCCCACTAAATCCTCCAAGATTCCTCAGACTTCCCCAGCTCCCAAGGAGCGGCTTCGCGCGGCCCTGGGTTGCGACAGCGGCCCGCAGCTGTTGAGTTGTCGCAAAGTGCCCTGCAACTTCAACGCCAGGCGCTGCTGCGAGCTCGAACGCTTTGAAGCGTGGCCTGGCGTTAAAGAATGGCTGGTTCAAGGAGAGAGAGATATATAATGATATATAGATATTATCTAATATAGATTAGATATTAAATGATATTAATAGATATAGATATAGCTATGGAATGCTATGGAATGCTATGGATACATGGATATGGATACATACATACATGCAAACATACAGACAGCCAGCCAGGCAGGCAGGCCGGCGGGCGGACGGACGGACGGACATACATACATACGTACATACATACATACATACATGCATGCATGCATGCATACATACATACATACATACATATAATTTTATATAGTTATATAATTATATGTTTTTGGGGGTTTTGAAAAAGAATCGGTACATGAATTAATTCTTGATTATATGATATCATATGGAAAGTGATTCCACAGGAAATTTCAATGATGATTTGCGATTGTTTGATCTTTATTTACGGATGACGGTTGCCTCTGAAACGCATGGAAGTCTCAAAGAACATAAGGTTGTAAAGGTGATTTGGATAGATTTTTTCCACAGCTAAGGAGTCAAAATAGGGCTTGGACTTTGCAATTACATCAATCTTAAAGCATTTTAGTAATCTTTAGTATAATTCAGTTCTCCACCTTCAAGTTCTTCATTCCCAGCTTCAGACCCCAAGGTGATACCCCCTGGCTTTTAAGTTCATACTAAACCCATCTAGCTATAGTCGAAATCACCAAAGACCCAACAATTTACCACAACTAAGTTAGTGAACTAAGCCCACGTAGCAAACAAAAACTGGGGCACCTGGCTATGGAAGTCCCAGGTTGCTGCCCTGGTCTGTATTTGGCTCTGAAGCATCGGAGGAGTTGCGACGTAGCCCAATTTATCCCATGTTGATCCGCTTCAAGTGTTTTCAAGTGGCTTTGGGACAGCAGAAATGGTTTGAGTTGGATTTCTTCTTGGGCTCTGGCTCTGCCGTCTCACCATTTCATTTTTCAGCCAATGTCCGGTGAGTGCTAGGTTCCTTTCCATATTACCTTCATTTACCTTCTGTTCCGCACAAAAGTCAGCTTTCCGCTCGGGACTTTGTGGCGTGCCCTCTGCGTGAGAATGCTAGAGAATTCTACGATGCAGAGCTTGTAGATCTATCACTGCAGAATCTACTGATGAGTGATGCCTATCATCAGGAATCTATCAGTTACTTTTCTAACTGTTCTATCTACTGTAGTCTATCATCTACTTTTCTATTTGCAGAAATCTATGATCTACTGTTCTATCTACATTAATCTATAATTATTTTTTTGAATGATAGCTTGTGATGTCCATATTGATACAGCACACCTTGGTGACCAGTGAAAAACTAAGGACCGACTCTACGCGAGGTGTGACCTTCGACCGGGCTTTGGCACGTCGCTTGAAGCAGGGTCTGCGAAGGCTACGGAAGGGAAAGCACTGGCAGAATTTCTGTGAACGGCCACTTGACCTGTGCAATCAACGGGGAAGATATAGAAGTGGAAGATAGATTTAGATTAGATGGATAGATTCGATATAGATGGGATAGATGCGACGGATGGATGGATGGATGGATGGATGGATGGATGGATGGATGGATGGATGGATTCATGGATGGATCGATGGATGGATGGATGGGTGGGTGGGTGGGTGGATGGATATATAGATGATTAGATGGATATATAGATGGATAGATGGATAGATAGATAGATAGATAGATAGACAGATAGATACGAAATGATATGCATGTCTACTGGGATTTGATTCAGGAATGTGCAGTATTTAGTTTGCACAATAAATTATATTTTGAAATGCGCAAAGATGAACCAAGGGTCGCATCGGGGGTTTTGACCAACATTGGCCAACTAAAAACTGTGGTATTTCCCAGGGCCTTTGTGCCTGAACTTGATATGGTTTGCTGTGACGTACTGTTGAACAAATATGCTCCATTTACCACTCGGATGATCCACATCTAGGTCAATTTCTATGACATACACGCACCTCGCATGGAGGATGTACCCAAAGGGGGCATCGGTGGATGATTTCCCAACTATCCGAGGGGTTGGAGCCCTTCAATTTGACGGTAGCCGTCATCACCCATGACCCACAGTTGGTGATCATTGGGTATATGTCCCGATATTGTTGATCATATCAAGATTTCCAGCCATGCGCCACCCCCTAATTTCCATGCATCTAAGCATCTAAGTCATCAATGATTTCAGAACATAGCAGAACAGATGCAGAACAGATATGAATCGAAACCGGCGTTTTTTGGGTCCAAATGAGCCGCTGCAAGGTCCGTGAGTCAAGGGGATCCGCCCAGTTTCTTCATGAATCGCCTTGCAGCCACCGTGGAACGCCCCGGCTGGTGCCTCATCAGCCTGTCGGTACAAAGGTCGCTGCCGCAGATGATACCGAGGCAGCCGCATGAGATTTTGGGAATGGAGTGCGTGATTGCATACGCACATCGATATATATATATATATAACATATATGTGGGGGTTTCCTAAAATGGGGTTTTATTGATAATTACTAAAATGATCTAAGTTTGGATGATTTTTGGTACCCCTATTTTAGGAAACCTCCTTTCATGTAATGTATGCATGTATATTTATATATATATTTATATATATATACATGTATGCATATGTAGATTGTCATTGATAGATTTTTAAGGAATATACATGTTCAAACCAAGGTTTGAGGATTTCAAAGCTGGATATGGAACAGAGACTGGGGAGATGTGCATGATGATGGAGCATGTGCAGCATGTGCAGCATGTGCAGCATGTGCAGCATGTTGCCTATATATATACTGTATATATAATACATATATGTATGTATATTCAATTGGTACTGCAATCTGCCTCGTCATGCCTCTGCCGAAAAACATACAACCTTGTAATGGAGCCTCACTGTCTTCAAGATGCAATCGGAAACCGCACAAAACACTGTTTGTTTGGAAATGCAGAGCATGTCAAAATACTATAGTTTATCATTATTTCTTCCATCAAGATTGCAAACAACAAGAGATATTTGGAGTAAAAAACGTTTTTGGACAGACCCATATCCCCAAATTGGTTAAGTATGGTGTGGATGCGTGTAGATTTCCGAAATTCTATCCCATAATGTCTCCATAAAACGCTTGGTTATACGGTTCTTTATCCCATAATATCCCACTATATATATACAGTATTGTAAACTATATATTAATGATATATCTCCAATTGTAGTCCTACTTATTACATCTACACCACAATATCCCATATCATTGGATGAATTTAAGGCACATTTTACCTACAAACTCCATGTTCAATGGGAAAAAACGTAGACCCTAAGTCATCCTATAGGTCCCATGTCCCACTCAACCCGCAGGTTGCTGGGCGCCTTGGTCCTCTGGTGCCGGGGCTTCGCGCCGAACTTCTTGGAAGAGGCGCTGGCAGAGCACTCCAGTGGCCCGGCGTGGTTGAAGATCTGGATTCATCGATTTGAATCAGCAACCTATGGGATATGAAATACCTGTGGGATATGTATAGGATATGTAAAGGATATCTGTGGAATATCAATGGAATATCTATGGGATATGTATGGGATATCTGTGGAATATGTATGTGATATGTATGTGATATGTGTGGAAAATCAATGGGATATCTTTGGAATATGTATGGGAATATCTATGGGATATCTGTGGGATTTCTGTGGAATATGTATGTGATATGTGTGAAAAATCAATGGGATATCTTTGGAATATGTATGGGAATATCTATGGGATATCTGTGGGATTTCTGTGGAATATGTATGTGATATGTATGAAAAATCAATGGGATACCTATGATATGTATAGGATATGTATGTGATATGTGCGAAAAATCAATAGGATATCTTTGGAATATCTATGGGATATCTGTGGGATTTCTGTGGAATATGTGTGGGATATATATATATGGAAAAGCTGTGGAGTACCTGTGAAATATCTATGGGATATGAATGGGATTTCGCACATCTATAGAATTTCTACGAGATATCTATGGAATACCTGTGGGATATACAGTATATGGGATATGTATGGGATATCTATGGAATAGTTATGGGATATGTATGGAATATCTGTGCAAGATGTATGTGACATTTGTGGAATATCAATGGACTATTTGTAGGATATGTATGGGATATGTATGGAATATCTATGGAATATGTATGGGATATCGAATATTTGAGGAATATCTATGGGATATGTATGAGATATGCTTTATTGGATATGTATGGGATATCTATGGCATATCTATGGGATATGTAATTATTAGATATCCATTGAATATCTACTGAATATCCATGGAGTATCTATGGAGTATTTACGGGATATCTGTGGAATAGTTTTGAAAACAGACGGGGCAAAGTTTCTTGGCACCTACATCTTTTGACACAATGTGTGAAACCCTGTCGCCACCCATATGACACGTGCTTTTAAAGTGGATAGATCATGAGAATTAACTTGTTGCTGATGTATATACATATATATATATGTGTACATACACGTTTATTTATGTATTTCACCCAATCATGCCAAATCGCTATGATGCTTGACTATATCCTTATGTGTGGTAGATATTCGGGTCAATTTTTCGGCTTTCGTGTCATTCCTATACCACTCAGCGGTATCCACACCTATAGTATACCCAGTAATTTGACATTGAAAAACACAACTTTTTTCAACGGCACTTCGGCACTTCATTTGTTTCCATGGGCCATCCATGAGAGGGTAATGGCCTTGTTGGGACCCCAGCCAGATCATTTGACATCAGTGATACCCGCACTTGCCTTGTGGCGACAAATATGGGTATATATGGGTATGATTTCGATGAATAGGGATAATTATACCCTATAGATCCCTATAGGGGATAAATGTTCATGGCAATCGTTGTTTATAACAGACATCCCTTGCGCCCTGAGGAGTTTCCATGCCCAGTGCACCGGAAAGTTGCTTCTATCTACTAGCGTTTGGGGGCCTGTTTTTTTGGGAGCGCCGGTGGAAACATGTGAGCCACGTTCTAAACCCTTGTTTTCATGTTGAGCAAGGGGCCCCTTGTAAGGGCGCGGCGTAAGCAAAACTGTGGTGCGCGTAAGCCAGCGCAAGCTCCGCGTAAGACAAGGTATGCGCGTAAGCAAAACGTGTGCGCGCGTAAACAAAACACAAGCAATGGCGTAAGCATTTCCTTATTTGGTGCAGGATGTAAGACATTTAGAACATGGCTCATGTGTGGGTTGGGATGGAGGCAAGGAACCTGCGATATTTGTGGTTGTAAACAGCTACTCTGGGAGGAGAAGAAGCATTAACTTAATGATCTTAATGGATGTATTGCCAACAAATCACTGATTTTTATGATATTTTTGTATGCGGCACCATATCTACACACCAACGTATCATCTCATCCTGGGCTCCAAGTCTCTAGGCCACACATGGCTCGATTCGAGCACAAGAACCAGGTGAATCTGACCTTTGGTTTCCCAGAATTGCAGTTGCTCGCCGAGTGCAAGCGGATGTTCAGGGCAGTTTTGGGGAAGTCCTTGGAAGGGACGTGGAGTTGCCCATCATGATAATTGTTGGCCCAGGAGTAAACTGAGTTCGAATATCGATGGGATCTCAACTAGCGGAAGACTAAGGATATTAGTCAACAAGGATCACTGCGTGCCTCACCTAAGCGTAAATGGCTTTGGAACAACGGTGGCATATTGTTCATGACAAGGATTCGTGTGGAACATTCGCATGGGTGGTGAGCATTTTCCAAGAAATTTCAATGATATTCAGAGTAACCGAGTAACCAAGTTGCCGGTTTTTCTGAGTTTTGATGTCCCTGAAGCTACCAACTAGTTACCAAGTGTCAAGTCCAAGTGGGTTGTAACCATAGATCTGGAGATGTGCTTCCGTCCCCATTCCGAGCAGCTTCTTGGCTCCGAGGAGTTCACATTTGCAAGCCTTCCGAGATAGGTGTCTTAGCTTTTTTCTGGGTACCTCTCAAAAAGATAGAACAGATTGATTGAAAATCATTGTTTTAGTCAGATTTTGCTTTTCCATTTTTTTTGGGGGGTGGATATTGAGATATGCGGCGATATGCGTGGCTAATTTGTTTTCGGTCGCTGAAGTTCCCTAGAGAAGTTTCAGGTGGAAGAATCCCTTGTCCTCCGAATCAACGCCTACCGCCGGAAACGCTCTTGGAATGTATTGGAATGTGGTGAACATGTTGGATTCTTATGTATATATATAATTATGAGTTAGGCTCCCCATCCCCTTCAATCATGATTAAACCGTTTCTGAATGGTGTGAAATCCACAATTATTGATCGCTACACCTACATCATTGAAATCCAATTTTTTTGTTGGCTGAATCCCGATGTTTGCTGATTCAGTCCCCATTTGGTTTGCTCATCATATGAAATACCATATTTGTTCAAACAGAAGCCCACAAAAAAGATACAATATAATATATATATATATATAAATGTATGTATATCAATATACATGCATACACACACATATATATATATTATAAGTATATAAAGTATTATATGTGCATGGTTTTCGTTGCTGGCTGCTGGTCACCTTGCTAGTCGCATTCCCCAATTTTTTTAATCTGGTCGACTCACCGGAGATGGCCATGGTATATTTAGCCATTCAAAATGGAGGGTTACCCTCTGGTAATGACTCAAAATCTTTGCGAACTTGAAGCCATGGCCCATGGAAATCATGGAAATAGTTGATTTACCATGATTTACCCATGAACCTATGGTGATTTTCCATAGTTATCTTAATTTACCAGAGGGTACAGCAGGCACCCAAAAAACAGATATAACGATAGAAAACAGTAATGAAAAGTATACAATCCCACTAAAATAGGGACAACATAGACGACATACGATAAAATTGTTCCTCTATCAGTGGGATTACTTACAGTGAACCACTGTGGCCAGGATCATTTACCAGGAGGCGGCTACTGGAGAGCTGCAACGCTGGTCTGATGGCTTGGCAAAAAGACGTGGCTTTGAACCGTGGCTGGTGATGAAACTGGTGGTAGTTTCATGGGGCTTTAATATGGCGTTTTAATATGTTTTGTATAATGGTGGGGATAACATGATATAACTGTATAACTGGAGATTTCATGCAACAATCTATGGATGGAACATGTCAACCCAGCTTTTTGTTCGCTTTATGAATGGGGAGGGTACGGTACCAACTTTAGTGTCATGTATCACTCTTAATGCATGGTTGACATTGTTTGACACTTGGATATCTTGGATGGGAAACATTCAGTGGATGTTCTGATTTTCTTTGTTTGTTGTTTTGTGGTTGAAGATTGGGTAGCTTAGATCACGGCACTTGTACAACAGTCACTTGAAGCCGTCAGGAAAGGGCCCAGGGCATCCAGTGGATCCGTCACTTTCACTGTCTCCCTGGCAGGTTCTGCAAGAACGCCGTTTGGATGAGCGAAACGGTCATACTGCTGAGGAGGATTTGCAGAGGTGGCTGTTGAGGTTTCCATGAGACTTTATCATGGGGGCAGCCCAATAGCTGGATGGATCTGGATGGTTTATTGATGTTTATTTCAATGGAAAAACAGGGAACATCCAAGAATCAGATGGTGGATTCGGGGTGCCCCATGGTACCCATCATTTTAGGAAACCTATCCCCTCGGAATGGTGTTAATCTGTGATTTCTCTTGGGGGCACCAGCCCCATGAACTGTTGCAGGCGAGAGCGAGTGACCATGCTCCGACAGCGTGCTACTTTGGATCTGTGGCGCGAGGCGGCATGGGACGTCCGCAGAAGGGTGGACACCCCAGCAGTTTGTACAGCCACGGTATGGGACAAATCAATATGAGTTTGGGTCAAAATTAGCCACCAAAAAACTTAGCTGGTTTCAAGAAGACAATTTTTTGGGCCACTGGTGCCCGTGGCCTATTTCTGAGCCATATCAATATTTGTTCGTAGCCAACAGGAAATTTGTATTGGCAACGGCAGCTGTTGGAGTCCAAACATCAACAACACAGCACTCCAACCAGAATGACTGCCCATGCTTAAACTTCCCTTCAAAGGAGACTCTGAAGCGGTTGTACGTTGCCATGTCGCGATTTTAAGACAAACCACCACAATTCATGATACTCATACTAGTAAACCCAATTTCAGACTATTCGTAATGTTGGGGGTTGCCCCTATGTTCTTTGGAATCTTTGATTGATTCTGGTTCCTTTAGGCCATCGCATTCGTAGCTTTCAAGGCTCATGTTCCCCTCAGGGGGCTGTGGCCCGGTCTAGGGCCTCCCATAATATCCCCAGCGAGCCTCAACTGTTATGGTTCCCATGGAATCCCCTATGATTACTAGCAAAAACTCCATGGTTTCCTGGGTTTCCTGCAGATTTTCCCTTAAACCAATCCATTGTTATTGATGTTATCATAAAATCATACACTCTAAAAGGTAGCTATGATACTCACCAACCACCCGGCCTTCACCTTGTGTTTGAACGGCTTTGCGAGGCCTTGCTGTTCCACAAGGCCGCGTTGTGGCAGGAGATCAGACCTCGTTTGGTCATGGCCATCACTGGCCAGGCGGCTCCTGAGAAATTCCTTTGGGTGACCCACCAGAGTCGAAGAACAGTTCAACTTTGCAAACTTGGTGCCCGAACATATAGTGCTGTGAGAAACGAAGTGTACATTGTGCGTTGTTCTGCACTTGCTTGATTCCATTCCAATTGGGGAGACCCCCATCCAACAGATTGGATAGGTTGATAGCCTTGGGAGCATCCAAGTACTGTATTTGCGGATCATTGTGAATCAACAATGATCAGATGTACTCATGACTCATAATGCCATATATGCTGGGGGTAGGAACATGTTTGTGTGAAAACCATGGTGCCATTGTATGGTTTCGCATGGTTCGAATGATTTGGTTTAACCCCATTCTACCAATACATGTATGGGATTGTATGGGTCTGAAAATTGATTGCTGCCCACCCCAAACCCAATTGCCGATGACTTATCATGCAATGTTTCCCATCAATTGCCTTAAATTCATTCATATCATTGTGAGGACCCAGATATCATCCCCTGACTTCAATCACGATGGCTGAACAGATATTCTATGATATATTAGTTGGGGGTACAGTTCCAGTGTGTATACAGTATATTAAGGTATATTATATATATATACAATTATGTATACATCATATATACATATATATATACATATATACATTATATATCTACAATTTTGTGTATATATATACATTATATATCTACAATTATGTGTGTATATTAATATATATATATATACCTGGAGAACCAAAACCCTAAGAATTCTTCGGGTCAACGCAAGAACCTGAAGTATTTCGGAAAAAATAAGAAAACCCGATTTTCGATTGAAGACCTCGGGTATTGATTTTGAACCCGTACTTGACCCGTACCTAACCCGTACCTAACCCGTACTTAACCCGTACTTAACCCGTACTAACCCGTACCTAACCCGTACCTAACCCGTACTTTCAAAATGGGTTAAAATACCCCGGGTTTTGTCAGAAAAGCTCAGGTATTTTTCAAACCCTAAGATTTCTGCGGGTTTTGGTTCTCAAGGTACATATATATATATACACATTATATATCTACAATTTTGTGTATATATATACATTATATATCTACAATTATGTGTATATATATATACTGCAAATACATATATATATATATATCACCATAGCTATAGGGTTTACATAAGTTACATCCCAACCCCTGAGTCGTAGTTACGCGCCTCAGTCAATGCTACAGACGGCCTTTCGAGCGCTGGCGCGACGGAGCGTTCACAGGTTGGGAAGCCCACTTGGAGGATCTCCCCACGTATCATCAGTGATAATCATAGTTACCCTCTGGTAAACTAACATAACTATGGAAAATCACCATTTTCAATGGGTAAATCCACTATGAATTATCATTTTCAATAGCTATGTTAAATTACCAGAGGGTAGTTCACCCATAGATGGAATACTGATGGAATAAGCTACTTAGGGGACTTCCAAACCAGGGTTGCTAACCAGGTACACAGTGGGATGGTCTTCCAAGCAGTAATAGTCTTGATCACCAGCAGCCAGGTGTATAAAGAACGATCTTAACCAACCACGTTTATAAGTAGGGGTGAATCTTAACCAGCTACTGAAGGGGGTCACCGGTGTCACCGAATCGCTGAGGTTGCTTAAATCCCCATGATTCATGGAAATTGACAGGCAAACTCAGAGAATGATAGAGAATGGATATCTGTGGCACAGACGGATGTAGATGACTGGATTGTCCATGTTCGCCCATAAGAGAGGTTTGGAATATGATTTTCAAACGTTGTCATGTTTTAAGCTGTTCACATTACTCCACATTAATTATGGGTTCGACATTGTCATTTTTTGACCTGGGGATGGGTCAAAACATGTCAAAACATGTCAAAACCTATGAAATTCCGATATGAGTGGGCAAAATCAACATCCATTCACCAGCTATGACACAGGGTGCCATCCGGCTGGGTTCGCTCTGGCACTTCAGGCGGAAAGCTCGACGCGCCCAGGAGAGCGAAAGGGTGAAGAAGAGCCACGTGGATTGCCATTGGATTTCACCAACCAAACTGTGGATTTTCGGGGATTTGATTCCGCACGCCAAAAAAAAGCATCTCGATGAATAGATGGCTGGATGAATGGATAGTTGATCTTGGATGATCTTGGGTTGTTGGTTGCTCGCCAATTATAACTAGCACCCCACCCAATGTCATGTGTGTAGATTATTTATCCCTTTAGCTTTGTTAACTGTTACCACCTGCAGTTTAGCCCCATTTGTTGTTGCGTTCTCCACTACTGACCCCACAACAACGCACTTGTTGTAGCTTTCATCCCAAATTTCTATTACTCAGTTCCTGACCAGTTTTATACCCTCCATTTTCATCCATTTTCTAGGAACACAGACATGAAACTCCCCATGGCTTACCCGGATTGATAACTCCCGGGGCTCTTGATCATTCTGTTGGTATCATTGTAGTACCCGACGGCAAAACATGGCAAAACTGTTTGGGCACGGGCATACTATCACTCTGGGATTGTATAGAGTACAGTACATTTACAAGCCTGCCCCATTCCCACGATCTTCCCAGGAACAAAAATCAAGCACATATCCCAGTGATATTTTTCCAGAATGCTTCGTGTCACCCTCTGGTAATTTAGCATAGCTATTTTAAACAAATGCAGCATGATTAATCGTCCATTTTCAAGAGGTACTGTAAATCAATGTATATACAAGACATTAATGGCCAATCTATATCATAGAATCATAGCTACATGGGTATGGGTCAAAATGAAAGATCTGAGGGACCACAGATTGGAAAGTCTATTTTAAGTATGAACCATCCAATTATTGGCGTACCCAACAACTTGACCCATACCCATATCGGGGTTTGCTAAAATAGGGGTACTCTTAAATCATCCATATTTTGGGGATTGTCCGTTGTAAATAACCATCCATTGGGGTACCCCGAGTTATGGAAACCCCCAGATGTTAAATGCCATTGGGACTGGTGATAGCTCCCGAAACCCCCAGGAGGCAGTGCAAGCAAAGCTATCGGAGTCGCGCCTCCTGCGTAGCTTTGATCACTGGGCCAAGGTTGGGGTCGGTTAGAACCAGGGATGGGCTGGTGACTGGTGATGCATAATATGTTTTGGATATTTATTTGTGGGTTTGAAACGGAAAAATGGAAGGTCAAAGCTGTTTGAGCTTTTGGTTTTTGATAGTTTGCGTGTTTCGAAGTGTTTGATCTTGGTAGGCGGAAGCATGGCATGTGGATTTAGGAAAGATAAACATAGATACTAAACCATTTTCAGCGTGTGACATCTGGCTCTGCAAGACTGGTGCAAACGGCACATGTCGCCAATTCCACTCAGCAAGTCCTTAGCAAGTGACGTACTCTATGCGATACACCATGAAGTGCTTGGTTTTTCGATGTTTTTCAGGTCACAACTGGGGGCTTACCATAAAACTCCCCTCCCAAGATCAACAAAAAATGGGGGACCTGCTACAGAACCACCGTTGTTCAAAGATGGAGGCAATGTCGCTTTCACCGGAGGCCTTTGAGATGGAGTCCAGCAGCTTCTTTGCCTCGCGAATCCTGGGACGCTCCAAGTTGAAGAGGTGCAGCTGGAAGTGATGAAAAAGGGCTTGGGAAATGGTTGGAAGGAGGGTTTTCCAAGTATAAAATGTGGTTAAAACAATAATCAACCATCCCCAAAATCACCATAGGTGGTATAAACCATCAAAAATGGGGTGGTTTGTTATTGTTTTAACCACATTAAGTGGTCAGGTAAGATGGCCTCGACGTTGGACGCGGCAGTGTCCGGTAAAGGTCCATGGGGCACCTTGATGCACCGACTGCGGCGACCAAGGTGTATCGACGTACCCTCAGTCAACTCAGATAGCCTTGGAAAATGGCCGTGTTGAACAGGGAATTCATTTGCAGATCATCTGCACATGGGCCATCTTTATCCATTCTCCATAGCTGTTGAATTAACCAGTTCAGGATATTTCCCATGGTATTTCCCACTATTTCGAAACGCCGCTTCCGGCGCCTTTGACGCCCGAGACATCTCGTCGAGGATTCTGTTGCGCTGGAAGCAACATACCAACTTCCGGGCCGGCTTTGCGCAGCTCAGCTGATGATTCGCGTATTGAAATTGGTGATTGCACTAAACATGGGCAATATCAGTGTCCGATGAACTACAATTACAGTATATAATAGTATATATATATAGATGTAATATATATATAATCATTAAAATCGTTTGGGGGGGGTCTCCAATAGCATTATATTATTCATTTTCATGGACCCCAATGGGGGATGGTTTATTTCTGGGTTTGCCACAATCCTATTCAACATTTGGAAATTCCTATAGTTCGATTTGCTGTAGTTCCTAAGTTATACCAAATATCACTGTTCCTACTACCATAATCGTAGGTATATGATCCTATATGCTAGTTTAACAAATATATAATACAGACGATTAATGTAGTATATAACTTTTCCATACTTTTCCTTTGATTTAACGATAGTTAATCCCAGTAACTTAGTTACATCATGTTATATTACTTTTCCTCCCACTAATCAATAATGATATTAATCATATATATAGATAGTTAATCCTACTATTTTTGATCCTATTGATTGATCTTGTTGAAAAGTGGAAGTTGATATTGATACCAGCTTTCCTTCCATTAACCCTACTTGATCCCATTGAAAACCCAGGACGCAGGTGGTGAAGACGCTGCAGAACTTGGAGTTGCAACGACTCCAGCGCAGCTTTGATGCCTGGAAGCAGAGGCACGAGTAAACTTTGGAATGCCCGGTAGGTACACATACATCACCATTTTTAATGGTTAAATCACCATTTTTAATGACAAAGTAACAGAACCATTTAATGGTTAAACCACCATTTTTAATGACAAACGAACGGAACTATTATGGAAGATCACAATTTTTCATGGTTAAATCATGTTAATTCAAATATAGATGACAATTTTCAATAGCTATGTTAGTTTACCAGTGGGTAAAACAATGCCATAAACCACCCATGACTGGGAATGGTTTCTACCACCTATTTATGGTGATGACTGGGGGATGTTTATTATTGTTTTACCCACATTATCACTATAATTATCAGCCTCATTCTGGACGGAACTTTCAATTGAACATATATATATATAATCTTTCAAACTAGCATGTTATCGAACATGTTCTTTATTTCATCCCAACCTTCCCATGAGGTCCATTAAACGGTATTATTTCACCTTAAGATCATTGGCGGGATGGGTCAAAAGTATAAGACCCCTAAAATGAATGGTTCAATAATTCTTTATTCTTGAGACTCTGTTAATTTCCAACTTTTTTTTGTGCAACGGAAACATGTGTTGGCTTGGTACTCTTTTTTGTTCTCCAGGCCTCATCTACGTCACCTGGCTGCGGGCATGTGGTCGGATCCTCAGATTTCACGTCACCCGGCTCAGATTAGGAACTATGGCTTAGCGGCTATAGTTGTATCATGTTGTATCCAACTGTTCCTGGTAGCCATTGGGAGCCAAGGAGCTTCAAATTGAGCTTCCCCACATGGTAGGTGGGACTCATGATCAATCAACTAATCGGTTGTTCTGAAGGTTGCTTTTTGTCCATCATTGCCAAAAATCGGATGACGAACCCCTTAAGCACAATGCAACGTTCGTCGCTGGTCAAAGCACAATTTCAAATTCTCTCACCATTTTTTCGCTGGTTCCCTTCAAATCCACATGTTTGTCGCTGGTTCACAGTTAAAACATGTTCAAAGCCCAGTTTCAACTGGTTAGACTCAGCGAAGTTTAACTCATATTAACTCATTATGTTAACTTATGTTAAATAAAGTCAACTCATGTTAACTCATATTAACTTATATATATATATTATATTGGCTCATGTTAACGTCCATGTGTGTTTCGGCTTTTTCATCCCCAGGTTGCTACGGCGAAAGACTTGGATCAGCGCTTGTTTCATGGCCTGGAAGGAAGAGGCACTGAAGGCACGCAACTTACCGTTGCTACCACTCATCTACCACTATTACTATGTACTAATATATAATAAGTATACGCATATAACGCATATATATATAATTATATATAATATAATAATAATTAATCGATATATTCGGAGTGTTATGAACATATTTGTTAACCTATATGTTATTACGATATATTACGATCTGTTATCAAAGCCAAACCTTTTTATACCATGTGGGATGTGTCGACCATACCTACTATTGTATGGTCCGAAGATCTTGCTTCGGGTCATCAGTTTCCAGAAAGTTCTTCGTACTGAGGTCGAAGCATTGCCCCTGGACAAGTGCTAAAGATGGCCCTTCAAAGATCATTTGATAGCATATTCTAGCCTCAAGACCCGTCATTTGTTGCCGGAGGCAACTATGCCATCCTATGCATGATTTTCTCTAAAAAGGACCCAAATATTAATGACACAGATACAACTTGGTTCCAAAGAAGCTTTGCCGCATCGACCCCGCCATCCCTCGCCATCGAAGAGAAACCGCAAATCTTGGGCCATCGCTGTCAGGGTTGCTCCAAGCTACTGCCAAAATATGATTCCCACCAGGGGGCGACATTGGTGCAGGCAGCTGCGCGGCGGCGGCATTTGCGGTACTTCCATCGCCAAGTGAAATTTAACAAGGCTGCGTGCCGAGCTGAGGGTTGGAGGCATGGAACCTTCCAGAATCAGACTAGAACTAGATAGAAATGGATTGGAGTTAATACCGCGCGAACTCCAGTGTGACAACTGCCTAATTTCTTCGCTTATGACTTTTCATAACCAATAAATCAAAAATTCAGAATCTTCAGCATTTGGGTGGCAAGCCACCATGACCATTCACTGACCATTAACAAGGTACCATTTTTCTTGGTGATCTCCACCTTCAAAGCCATAGCCGCGCTGCAGGCTCGTCGCGCGGGCAAGGTCCAGCGGAAGCACAGCCACGCCACGTTGCTGCGGAAGGTCTTCAAAGCGTTGCTCGGTTGAGACCTGCGGGCCCTGCGGGCGTGCAAAATTGGAGAAAATCCATGGTATAAATGATGCACCAATGATGATGCCTCAGGTAAAATTGGATTATTTGGATTATAATGATAAATCCCCAATGATGGCTGTCCAATGATGATGATAAATTCGATTTGGGGGGCTACATATGTAGCCTATTGTACGGAAAGAACAGGCGGTTGGGTCGAAACTGACTAGAATCTAGAAGATCACGAAATGTCACTATGATATGAATAGGTTTTCCCCCAGTCACATCCAGTCAGTAAGCATTTGCGTCCAAAAGGTGTAGGGATTTTCCTAGCACGAGGGCAGGAGAACCTGAGGCTACTCTTTCATACTCCATTCTGGCAGTGGACAATTCCTTTTTTTATCCAGAAAAACCACGTGATCAGACATGGGCATACACACAATTATACAGTTACATACATTTGCCATGATTGGTAGGGTTCCAACTGCGGCTTTCTCAACGACCTAACCTCCAATGAGTTGCTATGGGTGGAGTACATGAGGGTGTTTGATCAAATAGTGACTAAATAGTGGATGAAAAAAAAGGATAAACTATGATAAACAACTAGATGTTCGATGATTTTCTGCATGTTCCCTAGGTTTCGGACAAACACATGATTTTAAGGGCAATGTTTCCATAATATTTGGCTACCTTGAGGAGCTACTGTATTCTGTCTCAATGGATTGTCAGCATCCTGGCGCTTGGCAAGGTATGCTGCTTGGGTGAAGCGTGCGAGAAGTATTCAGGCGGCAAACCTTGGTTCTGGCTATGATGGTCACTGGGTCAAACAAAATGATTGAATATCGGTACTTACATTGGAATTATCCGGTGTTTGTGGATTCCCGTACCGAGTAAGAGTCAAATCTTCGGACTTTTACTTTTACACCTTTACACTTTACACCCATCAAGTCCCGCGATGTTTGTATTTCATGTCGTTTTTGTTCAGTGCTGACTGTCACATGACTCATACCCAATCGCTGCGGTATGATGATCCCTACTACTGCTTCCATTCAAAATACCTCGCATTTATTCATGACCCCAAGGGCTATATACTGCGATTTGGAGCTGTCGCCACAACACACTGTAACTCCCTGAGTGCAGTGGGGCACAGTTGTAAGCTCAGTTATCATGAATGCAAGCATGATCGCAATGAGTGGAATTTGTTTGTGTATATACAGGTGCGCCTGGAACCTTCGAGCAGTCATTTGAACGAGTTTGACGCATGAAATAGAGTATGCGCGATCCAAACCATCTTTGAAGTTTGTCCAGGCACGCCGTATAGACAATCAAATGATAAAAGTAAATTTCATTGCTAACTGCAGACTATCCCGGGTCTTATATATCTTTAGAGTCATTGCATCTCATTCTTTCGGGTGTTAAGCAACACTTGACGTGGTCAAGTAATCCCCAGTTTACTATATATTCGTATTCATTCTATTTGATTCATATCTATCATCTTGGAGTCCCACATGGGGGACTGCAGCTGAATTATTGCTTCCATTCCAATTTCTGTACGAATTATGTACTATTTTATTTCTGTTAAGATGATTATTACCATTCTTAGCATCGCCACTTACTGATATATTGTTACTATTATTCTCGGTAAGGCTCTCGCTTCGGGATACCTCGAGTGCATCGCTTCGGGCTACGCCTCATGCATCGCTTCGGGCGCCTGCTGTAACTACCTGCTGTAACTAGCGCTTTCTGGACGTCTACGTACTGGTACGTGGTGCGTGGTAGGATCATCATCATCATCATCATCATCATCATCATCATGATGTTCATCTTCATCTTCATCATCTTCATCATCTTCATCATCATCATTATCATCATTATCATCATCACATCATCACATCATCATCGTCATCGTCATCATCATCAATCATCATCATCATCAATCATCATCATCATCGTCATCATCATCATCATCATAATCATCATCATCATCATGATGTTGGCCATCGTGTGGGATCGGAGGGCGGGTACCCCATCATCATGTTGTCCACTAAGGGCTGGCCATCATACCATCATGTGAGCATCATTATCATCAGCATCAGCATCAGCATCAGCATCATCATCATCATCATCATCATCATCATCATCATCATCATCATCATCATCATCATCATCATCATCTTCACCCTCATCACCATCATAATAATCATAATCATTATCATCATTATCATTATCATTATCATCATCATCCTTGTTATAATCATTCTCTTCTTCCGAGCATTATTCATCTCCATCTTCATTTTCATCATTATCATGATGATGATAGCGTCAGGAGAAGATGTGATAGCCTGAGGTCATATTGGTGTGCAGGTGCACGAGAAGACCGGCACATAGTGTAGCATATGTGTCTTTGTGCCAAGAGCAACAGGACGTTATCACACACACCCCACCACACCCCACCGCACCCCCATCTCCCATCCCGCAACCAAACCCTAAATGGCTGAGTCAAGTAATGATGTAAGTAGAATGATCCCTTCCCACCGTGCCAAGGAATCCCTTAAAGGCAGTTTCCAGTGATAATGTAAGCAGAATGATCATGGTTGCCCAAAGTGATGTTTTCATATGTTTTCCGTGTTGCCCAAAGTGAGCCTCCAAAGTGTGAGGGGTGTGTGATTTCTGGATGTTGCCTGAAGTGCTGCGTTTGGTGTTACCCTAAGTGATGCGGGTACCATTATTCTCTTCTTGCTTCAAATATGTTCTGTATTCAAATTCCCTCTATTTTTCTGAAATTCATCAGGTATTTTGGATGGGACTTCTCCACGACCAGCCTATTTGGCCATCCTTGGCCGGTCCTTATTACGCGCCGTCGGCCAGGCCCGGGCGAAGCACTTGGGCACAGAGCTGTGCCTGGCGCGGAAGGCACAACGCCTTGGCTCTTGGGCGGCCCACTGTCGCTTGGATCATCCCATGCCAGGCGTTCAGCGTATCATGTGGTTGGGGGAGAGGATTAACATGGACGAACTACCCTAGGGTAAGCTAACATATGCTAACATAGACGCGGAAAATTGCCCACTTATGGCTGAAGTATCATAGATCTCTTAAAATGTGGCTGATTTTCCACATCTATGTTAGAATTTGTTAGTTTGCCTTGTAGAACTATTAAGCTCAGGTGTAGTTGCGCGATTTTGTGCGAATGGGTGGTACTGGTATGTGGATATAATGTTGTCAACTCAACAGTGAAGCTACAGTTGGGGATGATTTTGCCATCCATTTATGGTCGTAGTTAGTGCGCATTGATGAATTTAGTTTACTTGATCCAATATGATCCAACCGATGGAGAGATAGAGAGAGAGAGAGAGACAGAGAGAGGGAGCGCAAGATCCAACCAACAACTGCATGTTTTTTTTGGGGGTGGCAATGTAGAGTAGGGATTCAACCAGGTTTTAGCCGATTTCCCGGGCAACATGGACCTTTGTGTCCACTCATGGCAGTTGAGCTTGCAAAAAGAATATGCAAACCATTGAAGTGGATCACCATCCTGGGAATTCTGATGGGTGAAGGGACGCATGCACTTGTGTTACGTCTGACTGGGAGAACCTTGCTGCTGAGGTCGCGCGTTCCATGCCGGGATGCTCAGATTTCGAGGCCTTAGAGCTGGATGGAGCCGTTGTGCATTTGAGCCACGTCGTGTAATCGGAAGGTTTGCACCTGCCACCAAGGCCTATCATATTGTCTCAAAGAGAAGAAAAACCATCGTATTTGGAGGTTTCTATGGGGCAACTTCCCTGCATGAATATCGGCTTATCACGAAATCCTATGGCTTAGCCGGTTTAGCATAATATATCATAATATGTTCCCATCAAGATGCCTTTTTTTGAGGGCATACGGCATACCCCATTTCCAGACCACCCCATACCGTCAGGTATCCTTTCGTAATTTAACATAACACAGTTGAAAATCACCAATTTCAATAGATAAATCATTCATAAATAGTTGATTGTCGATCCATATAGTTTCTCTATATAGACCCTTCCAGATCGGCGCATGAGGTCTCCTCTAAACGTGCTACTCAAGTCTTCAACGCTTGGCTGACACAGGCCACCGTGAGAGTCATGGACTTGGCAGCTGAGATTGCTTAACAGGTATTTATATATTTTATGGCCCTATACATTCCTATATACAATATTATATGCATATATAGTCAACGTATATGACGTATACATAATATTAATTTTTTATAATATACAATTTTAATATGCTACTGTTGTAGTCAAGATGTGTTACATCCAGCTCATTATCGCACCTTTTTACTGGATCCATTCTGTGAGACTGAATTTCACTGAATGTTTGAATATGATCTACGGTAAGCCCCCAAGTCTAGGTCAAGGTGAAAGGCCACCTACCCAGACTGTAGACTTTACTGGGAATCTCATTTCACCCTGGATGGCGGGTATTGAATCAGCCCCTTCGGAGGTTCCATTTAGGTGGGCTTATGATGCGGGAAATATCGGGGGTTTTCCGAGCTGGAACTGAGCTGCAGGCGCGAAGAGAAAAGACTTTGAGCTGGGCATCAAGATCGCTCCTCGCCGCAGGGAATTCCATAGATTTTCCATCCGAGGCTGGTGGTAACCCCCTGGGCACCCGGCCAATTTTGCAGAAAACCTGCAACTTGGATCTTCCCTTGGCACATTTACCAGAGGGTAATCTGCAATAGTGGATCACGGGGCGTCATGGGGTTTCAATCAATTAATTTTGTTCAGTAGTTCCAAGGGATATTCGTTGGCGATGGATAGAGAGAGAGGGGGAAAGGGACAGGAATACTCGGGTTCATGTTCCGTTCATGCTACTTGATATGCAATTATTTGGTTGGTTTTCTCCACACTACTAGCGCATGAAGTAGCGAGCCTATGGGGCCCCAATTCAGCAGGTATGTTTAGGTGAAAACAGCAGCGATTTAGAGCATCTAAAAGACTGTCCAACAGCCGAACGATAGCCGAAAGAGCGGTGCGGGAGGAATCGATCCTCCTTTCCTCATCGATCCTCCTTTCCTCATTGAATTTGTATATTTTGGATTATTTTGGATTATTTGGATATCGTCTAAGAGTCTAAGTCCATGGCAGCTCGGAGTAAGAAATCCAGTAGTTCCAGGAGGGTGTGCAGGTGTATAATTATGCTATTGATTATATTGATTGCTGCTTTAACCTCCATCAACTGCCTACAGTTTCTGTTTGTCATACAGCTGTATCCACTCCAACATACACATGCAGTAATGATCAGTAATGTATGTCGTCCATTTCTTGTTCCTATAGAAAAAACAACACAATAGTCACATGAAATTGTCAAACAAAAACATCTGTCAATATGCCTCTTATATACTTTTAATATTTTTCCCGAAATTGGGATTCCCTCCCTAAGAAACGACGAATCAAAGAGGCGCTGATCCCCACCGCTTTAGCATGGGCCCAGGCTGGCCTCGGATCAACTGCGGCGCGCGGGACAGGAGGGCCTTCGCAAGTTGCCACTGGGTGAAAAATAATGGGAAAGAACCTGGAAAACCCATTAATTTCCACGATTCATGGACCATTATTTCATGGTGATTTTAATGGTGATTTATCATGTAGTTAGCAAACAGAATCCACTATTTGTAGATGATGTTCATACGGTAACTCTGGAGTTTCCGATCCGTTTGTTATATAAAAAAATATAAAACTTGCACTAGTTTTGATGTTATGTTTCACAACCCCATACAAACCCTTGTTGTGTATTGGGTTTGTTAATTTTGATTGTATATATTGGGGGCATTCAATATATGTTACTGTTATGGTATTGGGGGGGCTGGAAAGACATGTAACTCTGTAGTTTCCAGATGATTTACCTATGATACTTTATAAACTTTAGTATAGGTTTAAGTTGAGTTTGAACAGTCCAATATAATATGTTTTATAATATATATACATAAATATAAATATACATATATATATATACATAATTATAAATAAGTAAATAAATATAAATATAAATATATAAATATAAATATATATAAATAAATAAAATATATATATATAATAAGCGGATCCTGGGCTACAGATACAGGATGATCTGGGGCACTGCCGAAAGCGATGTCGAAGATTCTGCCTCGCCATTGAGGCGATCCTGGTGCATTTTCCGCCGCACCTTGAGGGCAATGATGGCAGGCCCCGTGAAGTCCCCATGAAGCTGGAAAAATAGGAGGCTATTTTATGAGTATGAAAATCTTACCAGCAAACTCTGAGGGTTGTTGAATATTTATATGATATTTTATGATATTTTGTCCAGCAATGGTGGTTTCCTATGTTAAAAATGTTGTTTCAGGTATACTGTAGATGGAGCGGATCAGTCAAATATTTGTTCAACATGGGTTCAATTTTTTTCCCACGCTGTTTGTTTTAGTGTGTGTGTGTGTGATACCTTTGACACACGATGACAAATTTGTGTTCGAATATGTGGTGGAGACAACATGTATGACCTACCCCGCAGCAAGTTAACCTGGCAAAAACATGCATTTCAATGTAGGGGGCTACAGTTACTATAGTTAGATAGCTGGAAGGGTATTGTATGCGGGCCCGAAACAAATCCAAGTCAGGGTCAACATGTTCCACTCTCAAAATGCCCAATTTGGTACTGAAACGGGCCTACCCTCACTTTGTGTGTTGACCACTGTACCAGATTACCAAGTTAGATTACGGCACATTTAACTTTGAACTATATACCCAAATGTAGACATGAGATAATATAGTTATATTCCCAACTCGCGACCTGCATGCAGGTCGTCGGCAAACCTTGCTTTCCTCGGTGCTTTACTGTTGGGTGGCAGCGCTGCTACCCGCGCGCCACGCAGTTCGGGCACTTGGAGAAACCAGGTGTTGTTAGCCCCAAAATTGATCAAAATTGGGGAGAATGGACTGAACATAGGTTACATAATGTTACATAGACCTATTGAACAAGTAGCAATGTCAATGTCGATTGAGAAAATGATGATAAACCAGTGGAATTAAGGGCACCTGGGTACTCCAGGTTTTCTGCAAAGCCGTGGATTTGAATTGCCCATATAACCTGATGACTCTTAAGCGCTTTCCAGCAGACCAGCTGGGTGGTTGATTTTTGTTACGCCTCCCTAAATAAGAAGATCGTTCCAAATCACCAATACTTTGAGAATTGATTCTAAAGCACTGGCAAGGCGCTGACTTTGTTTAGTCGCCGGGGTAACTAACATCGTTGGGGTTCCAAGTGCTACTATGGTTGAAGATGGCATCCGCAAGCGATTGATATTTCTTTGCCGCGCGCACATTGGTTGTCCATTGCCTCCGTAAATGTCCACACTTAGAGGGGGTACCTTGCATGCAACTTGTTAACAGTAGTAGTACTAGTGCAATCTTTGCACTTACTGAATTATTGAAGGGCCGATCAGTGGACGGATGAATGGAGAGCGAATATAGTAGTATTATTATATATAGTTATGATTGTCATTATCCTTTTTATGAGTAGTGTTACTATCGAAAACCAACTCTTTGATTTGAAGAGCCATAGCTGTAATCCATGGCCAGTATTTTTTGGGGTCCATGAAGCCAGGTTGGACTCTCTCATGCCACTTTTGTTGTCACACCAAAGACATGAATGTGCTGAGCCCAATGCCATAAAATGCGTAAAACCCCTTTTGGGGGTTTGGTTTTGGTTAGTATGGTTTGTAATATTCACCCTTTGCTGACTTGTGGCCTTGTTTCAGTATCCAAATAGTACTTGCATCGATTATCCCACAAATATCATCAAATATCCCCGATATTGTGTAAAAAGTTATTGTTCCCCACTGGGTAAAAACATGTAAAAACTGTATGGCTCACTCATTTTCATTGGCTTTGGCACATTGATTGGATCCTCCAAGTACCACCACTCCTTTTTTTTGCGCTTTCAAGCCCCTGAAAATACAAATCGATTGGGATCATCCTTTTTTCCTGAGGAATGGAACATGAAACACATTATCAACGCCACGGTAGCCGGTAGACTAACGTCAAATTCTATACAATTCATATGACAATCTTCCATTTAGAGATGCTGAGCTGGTAAAGAACACATTCTCCACCATGCCAAAAACAGTTTTTATTTTTTAGAAAATATCCATCCTTTTCCACCTTTCGATCTAACACCGGTGAATCCACCGCAGCTAAAGAGCACGGCGATCCGCGCCCCGCGGCGCTGATCCGCGCGCCATGGAACCTCCCGCCGGACGTGAGCGGACGGGGCCACTTAGCGAAGCTGGCGCTGGCGGGGTTCCACCGAAGTCAAGTGAAATATACGTTTCTATAGTTTTGGGGCTTGCTATGTATAATTATATTTGTTTACTGTGTAATATATACTGGCTGCAGAAAAGTGTTACCTGAGTGCTTGGATGTGCTCGGTGTGCCAATGGGGAAAACATCATGGATGACATTCTTAGAGATTAAATATGTTGTTCCGACAATGGGAATTACATCTGAGAGCTTGGGTTGATAGAAAACAATTTGTAGGTGTGCCATGCGTTCCTTGACATTTGGGGTGAGGTCAAAGAATTCACGAACTGATGTAAAATGTACTAAATCCCTTAGGAAAGTGACAAACCAATCCAAAAACATGTCCGTGAGGGCCGGTGTGCCATGGTGATTTGGATATGGCTAAGTTCTTGGGGTCGTGGGGTAAGCGGTGTGCCATGCGGTGGCGTAAGTTCATAGATTTTGGGGCAAGTTACCCCCCGGACTCGTATATATATATATACTGTATATATATATATATATATTTAGATATTTATATTTGTATGTGTATAGTCACACGCACCCTGAAGTCAAATGACTTTTTTAATCACAGCAGTAGTAGTGATTACCCATCATGAACCTGTGGGTAAACATGAGTCATTGAGATTTTCTGGGCACTTGTATGTGCATATGTATGTGCATAATTGGGCATATGTATATAATGAAGAATATACATCTGCATGCATGTTAATATAAAGGTGCAACTATGCATGCGCCATGCAAATGGATTTTTAACGGCGTGTTGAAACGCAACACAGATGTTTCCAAATGGTAAAGGCATTCTATATGCTTCTCCGTTGGGTCCAGCATCCTCTGGAGCCAACTCGCCGATGTTGGGTATGTTAAGGACTTACAAATATCTTGGTCCAAGACTAGTCCCTTCCCCTTAGTATGAAACACCCGCATAAACCATGGTCTAGCAAGGGATTTGCGCATATTTAGAACCATTTACTGGGTGTTGCACTTTTTTGGGGGATGGGATTTTAGTGCCACCCCCGAATCACATTGCTTGGTCATCACCCATTCGCACTGAGTTTGTGTGAACTACTCACCATTTCTTGGAGAACGCCACAATGTCTCAGTACAACAATCAAACATGGTAATGGCAGCTGTCTTAATATGGTATGAATGAGCAAATAAACAAATAAGCAAATAAATATATCCCTGTTCTTCTTCGACCGTTAAATTCACGTGCTTCCAGGTAAGGACGTTAATTTGTACTCGACTTTTAATTTTGTCAGGGGTTGAAAGTGGTCGGAAAAAACCGTAGACAAAACGTGGACAAATCGTGGACAAACCGTAGACAAAACGTTGAAAGGCCATTTATTTCCGTAGAACGGACATTTATTTCCGTAGGACGACTATTAATTTCCGTAGAACCCAGGTAGCCAAAAGCGCTTGAAACTTGGGTTTGCAACCTGCAGACTAGATTTTGAATCAATAGCAAATGATAGTCTTTATATGTTTTTATCCAATTAATAGCCTTTGGCACCACGCACGTTAATTTTACGTGCTTTGGAAGTAGGTATTTATATATGCATTGTGAGAGAGAGAGAGAGATAGAAGATATAGACTATGGTATAGAAAGATATAGATAGATGTGAATGCATATGTATATATATATATGTATATGTATATATATATAAATATAGGTAATAATGATAGATATATAATATAGTATTATATCGTGAATTAGATACATGAGTTTCCCATTAAAGGCTCCGTTTCTCACCTTCAGTACAGGTCCTGGATCACCGAGAATCTGAGTTTGGGACGAGCATTAGGACGCTGTTCCAAAGCCTGGTTGGTTGATGGAAAATTGGGATTCACAGGGAATTTCACCATCAAACTACGGGGATATAAGTGGATATCATTGATATGATGGTGATATGGTTGATGGTTAAACCATTCATGGCGGTTTTAAACACGAACATATGGAGATATACTTGGGATAAAATTGATATGGTTGATGATTAGTTCGGGGATGATACTAACCAATATATAGGGCCTAATGACAATCCATGAGGGGAATCCCGTTCTCAACCAACCAGCATAAGGGATGACATGCCGAATGCTTTAAAACATGGAAACATGTGAAACTTGGTGGATTTGTTTGATTGTTATGGTCCATTTCGTAGTAGTTTTGGTGCAGTAATTAATCTCAGATAGACAGGACAACTTGAAATGAAATGACTGGAAAGACTGAAGCAAGCTATAGCAAGACAAAGACGCTAGTAGTACTTGTAATCGTGATATGTCGCTAGTAGTACTGTTGAAAGTGTATTCAGAGGAGGGTGTTCCACGGTTCGTTGAGTGTTCTTCAGATGCGACTTGAATGTTTCCGAGCTTCTCTAAATGCTTAGCAACTGCAGTGTTTTCCGCCAAATTACATTGCGTTCTATTCATGGGGATTTTCTTAATCTACCACCTCTATCTCATCAGATTACTGAGATACCTATCCCGCCCTATATAGCTACATAGCGCTTCCATACACAACGGTGTTTTTTTAGCCACAGCGCCAGCTCGCTCCGCAGGGTATCCGGCCTATACCTTCCGGCGGCTCTTGTTATTGGTCAGTTGCCTCCTGGGTGTCGTTCAGCCCCTGGGCTGCTGCAACATCGACCCTGGGGACGCTGGGGCGGGGACCCACCGCACCTTTTTTCTCTCAGTTCCGCTCAGTTTACTTACAGGTTTCAAAGTGTATCACCTTGCATAACATTGAGAATAGTGATATGATTGATATGGGGGTTTCAATAAATGGGGGTACCCGTAGCTATTGGGATGTTCCCTTATAAACCCTCCAGCTATTGGGGTAGCCCCATTTATGAACATCCCCATATGTTCTTAGTAGTGGACCATTGCTTTGGGAATCCCCAATTGGGTTTATGGCCACCATTGGCCACTGCTATCACTTTGGGCTTGGAGGTTGGCAGAGGGAACGTTATACCGAAGCGGAGACATATGTTGCAAATGGCATTGGACGATCCTAGGCATTAGCGGGTAAAGGAAAATCCCAAGTCCATAGTTTACACAAGCGAGGTCCCAACCCTGTCTAGATCCAATTACGTTTTGACTTTCAAGCGGGGCCCATGAAGACGCCAAGGTACGGCCTGGTGCTCACCAATGGCGTCACCGTGAAGGACTTCAACGATTACTACCAGCTGACCACTGCGGAGGCCACCCCGGTAGGACCTGTGCATATGAGGTTTGGATGTGTTTGGTGACTGTACATAATCTAAATATACATGTGTATACATATGCATGTATACACATAATTCAATATATATATATAGAGAGAGTATATACACATGTGCGTCTATGTGTATATTGCTTTATATATATATAGTCACTCATACATATATATATAGGCTATATAGGTATATAAGTATATATATATAAGTATATGCATATATAAGTAGCTGCATCATCATGCAGCCATGCACAGCTGACTCAACCCGTTAAACATTGTCCGCATCTGCATACATGTACATATGTATACTGTTTTTTTAGATTAATATATTCATATATATATATATATAATATACGTGTGTAAATGTAGACCATCATGGAGCCAACAATAGTGGTGCATGGTAGAATGTGGGTATGCATGGCTTTGCTGTGTACAACTGGCTTGGGGTTTGCCAATAGTGAGGTGGTTGGGATATTTTGCGGTGCTCTGATTGCTTTTCCCTTGTAACCCGATTAGTACTTGGGAGCAGGGCCCACCGTGCAGGGCGACTTCCTCTATGGTTGCATGAACTTCGGCGTCTCTTGGCTTCGCTGATGTGCACCAAATAAAGACTAATAAAGCAGTTTTCAAAAGCCCCAGGTTGATTTTAGTACATGTTAGGGCATGAACTGGTGGCATTTGGGGGAAAATCACGTCAGGCCTGCGCCCTTTCCTTCGTCCCTGGTTTGATCTATGACCGCCTGGGGTGCATCACGGCAATGCTCTTGGGAGACTTGGATGCAGGTTCAGGCTGAAGCAGGCAAACATCCAGCATATTTTCAATTTCAAAATCACTTTGGAAAACCATTTCGGGAGGTCATAGGTGGTGGCTCGAACCCTTTGGAATCATTAGAATTAGGGTCTTAGTAAGCAATGGTTCAAGTAAAACATCTAGGAAATTATGTTTCAAATTGTGTCCAGGCCCTTTTTGGGTGATTCATTTATTGTTTCATTGTTTCATGGTGTTTCCATTTCAGGTTAGTTCTGTGCCCTCAAACCAGGGACGGTGCTGGCAGATTGCGGCGTGCTGCTGCAGATTGTGTGGACACCAGACTGGCCTGAGTTCGTCAGCACGATGGGAGGCTTAGCCTTTTGCACCTTGGCTCGGTCCGATGGCAGGGGTTGGTCAATGAGCAGTGTTCAAAACCCTGGTTAGTTGATGATTAGTTCGGGGATATACACTACCCAATATATTGGGAATTAAAATGATCCAATAGGAATTCTGAAAACTGCTCACATGTCCTGTTCTGGGGATTTTGAACATCACTTTCAAGTACTTGTTGGAGATTATATCCCCAGCAGGTGATGTAGAATCAGGCCATTTACCAACCCGAAGCCAGTCCAGCAAGGATCCCAAGGATAGCATGTGCTTCTTGTGTGACCTCCTTTTTTAACACCACTGGATGTCGGAGAAGGTGGGCTTTGTTTTGGTGCAATATGATATTTATACCCTATATGTTTGTATGTATTCAAGCACATGTATATAGGTTGAAGGTTGAACCAATGTTTTCTCGCATGCTATGGAACTGTGTATGAATGTTGTTTTTGGCACTTCAGGTCTGTGCATGTCCAGACCGTCCAGAAATCACAATGTGAAACCATGATGAGTAGAGAGGCGGTGACACGGATAGGCTCTTGAAGTATAAACGGTTGAGATTTTCGGTTGACAATTTGACAGGTCTCGGTCTATACATCTATTGAACGTTGAACTTACTTATTTTTGAGCTTCTGTGTCAGCTGGTGAAGACGCCTTTGCGCCGCACTCAGGTTACACTTGCTTTGGTTTTGCTTCCACTTTCTTCAACGTGATCTTCAAGATGCTTCAGAAAGTTGTGTTTTTCCGTTGCCGGGAAAAGATGACAACCCCTGATTCACTTTAAACCACTGGCGAATTAGTAGCCAGCGTCCGTATGATAGTGAGAGTTGCACTTCAAACTTGTATCCACCAGTATGCTTATGCAGATTAATTATACTATGAATTTACAGTCAAATGCCTTAATGTGGTAAACCCATGTGAACACAGTATCATGAATCAAGCACTTCAATTTTTTGATGGCTATATAATGCTATATATATATATAATACCCACCCATTTCTGGTGATATTGGGGATGGTCTATGGCATTGGGTTTACCACATTCCCAATTCTGTTGGCTCTCATTCCTTCAAATCGTTGTTCCTGATTGCTCATCATGGCTGAGCTGCACTGAGGTCATTGGTTCTTTCGCACCTTTGTCAGCCTTCCCCGTGGAATATGTGGGCAAAGTCTCTGCGTGCATTCAAGTTTGCATGTCTTTAGGCGCGCTTGATCTGGTTGATTTCAGGCATGTTGATCATGTTGCGGGGCGGCTGAGGTGCAAGCAGTGGCGTTTTTTTAGGGACAATGTTCACAGAGAGATGGTCGATTTGTCACATCTGGCAGGATTTAGATCTCAAGTGCCAGAGATTTCAACCCGTTGCAGGGTTCAGTAGCTGCGCCAGGCATTACCATTCAGACACAGGCCTACTACTTCCTGAAGAAGCTGGGTGGTGATCCTATCATGTAGCTGGGATCCATTAATGACAAATGACTAATGACAGATCCTCTATACGAATGTCTCTGAAAATGTGGTATCCCTATGTATCCCCAATGGCCTATATGGGAAAACTATGGTTAACAATGTGAAGAATTCAATTTAGGGATACCCTATTTTCGGACATCCATGTGGGATCCAAAGTATGGATAGCTTTCCTGAAACTATTTTTTTTGAAGATATCCCCAGGATGTGGGGAGACTATTCCACACCTATAGGAAGCCCATGAATTTCCTGACCAGCAAGGCACTATTTGGAGTATGCCTTGGTGTCTTTCAACTTGGTTGGCATCCTCATGCACCTTGGCGATGACGGAATCGGGTGGATCATATAGAGCCCTTGAGATATACGGTATCCCTGTTCCAGCAACTCCCTGGGTAAGTTCCGATGTCTCGTGGAAATATGTGCAAATGGTCATTCAACAATTTAAGCTTCACGTCTTTCGGGGTTGAGGGCATATTACTGTCCATGTAGAATTTGCTCACATATATGATGTTATATGTACATACAGTTTCCTTTTGTATCTCGTCATCTCCCTATTGCGCTCCTTTTCTGTGAGGTGCACTGTTTTCTACTTCAGCTCCCGCCTTCTTAAGAAGAGCGAAGAAGCTGAAGATCAAGGACCGGCTGTGCCGATAACGGAGATGAGGGAAAGATGGGGTCTAAGAAGCCAGCACAAACATCCTATGTACATATCAGTCCAGTTGCATATCATTGTCATGTCGTTTTGCATATATCATGACATATTCTACCAGTAGTACAGCACTTTTCGCCACTTTTCTACATTTTCATGCGCTTTAATTACTCTTTTTTTTTCTGATTATTTATCTTCTTTGCTTTTCACGAAAGGTAGCTCCAGCGGTACTACCTTGAGTTTAGCTTTACGAAGTAAAGGGGAGGCTGGCCAGCCCAGGTACCCGATTATTCAAGCGATTGCTGTTCATTTCAGGATCCCCCCCGCACGCCCCCTTCCACGAACCCTAAGAGCAGACCCAAAACACTCTAATTTACAGTGTTTTTGTGCCTTTGGCATGGAAACGATACTTCTTGCAACATGCTGAAAACTGCGTAAATACCGGTGTTTTTGCTAGGCACTGGCCAAAAAACACTGTAATTACCGCGATTTTTGTCACCAGAGGCAAACACCTCGTAAATACCGTGCGTTTGGGCTTCCGAGGTGCAACAAACATCAGTATTTACGGTGTTTTGTGCTCCGAGAGCTTCAATAAAACGTCTATTTGACGATTTTCGGCCAGTACGGACTGAGAAAAAAGCTCCACGGGTAACAGCGGCAGCAGCAACAAGAACAAAAAAAAACATATTGAAATTCATGATCAGAGTGTTGCCCACCGGACCTCATTCACAAAGAATCCTCGAAGATATACCAGATAGAATGCCAGAAAGAATTCCAGAAAATATATGAGATAAAATGCGAATGCCAGATAGCATGTCAGAAAATATGTCAAAAAAAGTGTCACTTGGTGGGGATCACTCGAAGAAAGTAAGTTGTTCCGAAGGCTTTCAGCAATTGACTTAAGACAGCCAAAATGACGCCTTGTGGGGCCCTGCGCCCATCATCGAATCATCGCCATCATCAACAACGGTAACGACATCAAGCATTTGATCTTGGATTCTTTTGTTTATTTTTTTTGAGCTTTGGCTGTGGTGACGCGTTTTGCACCGATACGTTTCTACAGACAGACGACGTTACGCACAGAAGCTTTTGCACAGAGCAGCTTTTACGCGCAGATATTCTTACACAGAGGTTTGTGCACCAAAAAAAACTTTTGTACACAGGCGCCTTTAGAAGCCTTTACGCATAAAAAACATGTGCAAAAGATGTTTTACAGACAGACGGTGTTTACACAGAAAGTTCTCCGCACAGAAATCTTACGCACAGACTTTTTTATTACGCACAGCATTTGTGAATATTTTTTACATACAGACGCTTTTACACACAGATGTCTTTACACAGACACAAATTGCACAAAGAAAGTTGTGCACACAGCACGCGTTTACACACAGCCAACTTTTGCACAGAGAGGCTTTGCTTCCCCTTCTTGTTCACCTACCTTTCGTGTTCCCCCTCTCAAGTCTTTCTTCCTTTCTTTTCTCTGACTCTTCCCACCTCTGCTGCTTCATCTGTCCATGTTGTCGAAAGTTTGGCCTCTAAACTCCCTTCGATAAATAGATTCTAGGTAGCTATGGCCTCAGGCACAGAAAGAGGCCAAAACAGTTATATCGTTGCACATTATCATTTCAGCTTCATAAGTTTTGTCTCAGCTGCAATTGTCATGATTATCGGATTAGTTTAGGGTCCCAGAAACCAGAGTCATTGATCATGCAGGTCGCACTGTGGTCTGAGCCCTTTCACCAAGCTGCAATTTCTAAAGGGAGGGCTGTGACACGCAAGTACTGACCCTCCAACAGAAGTGCATCGTTTTTGTTTGTTTTAAAGTTCAGATCAGTTTAGGTCTTACACATCAAACTATGATCAAACTGGTGATCATCTTGGTATCCTCATTCTACAATCCACTTTTGCCCGCTGGCAGGGATGGAGCCTGAGATGTCTTTGAGAAAATGTTTGCGCCACGACAGAGACTGGAGAGCTGCAGCTGCCTAACTCTCCATTAATTGAATATATTGCAGGTGTGTATAGATAATTTGGTAAATTCGGTATACACATATATATATATATTATCTATATATATATATTTATAGACACTATATATATATATATTTGTATATGTATATATATATGATATATATATATACATATGAATATATATATGATATATATATATATGTATGATATATATATATATATTCACTATACATATGCTACATGCATACTATGTATAGTTTCATGCATATATTAATTCACATACGTATTTGATACTATACTCCATGTACACAGTTTTTACATGTATGCATTTATGTATATATACACATACGTTCTACATGTTCTTTATACGTTGTATATATATGTATATATAATATATTATATACTCAACTGACATAGGCATATACTTTGTACAACCATTGCATACCTTGCCTATGTATTTATATAGCAATTGTATATACTATATGCGATCTATTCTATCTATTTGCGCAGTTCCTTTTTTTGCATTTGTTGAAATTTGGATGTACAGAAGCACTTGATTCCCGTTTGACTTGCAGCCATGGAAACAACGCCATATGTGCACCCGGCACCGCTCGGGCAGGTAGACCTGAAGGCGATGAGAGAGAGAGAGATGCTATCTATTAACTATTTTTAAATCTACTTATTGTTTTTTTTTACCTAGCTACCTAGCTACCTACCTACCTGGGTACCTGTCTATTACCTATCTACCTACCTACCACCCACCATCTATCTATCTATCTATCTATCTATCTATCTATCTATCTATCTATCTATCTATCTATCTATCTAAATTGTCAGTGTATTGTAAATATCGCAGTATTCAACAATGACGTGCGATGACGTCAACCGCTACGATATGAAGTTTTGTTGTCCCCTCTGGTGATTATATAATATAAACTAAAAACCTCATGTTGCCCCCTGAAATTCAAACAAAACCGCAAAATGGATAGGTCAAATTGTTTCGATATGACAAAATCATCTTAAAACTCAGGATTTTGGAGGTTCAAGGGGAGAATCTGGTTGAAAGCACAGATTCTTCTCACATGAGAGTCACATGAGAGCAACCTTGCAGCTCTTAGGTGCAGTGTTGACTTTGCCTACATGTTCCTTCTATTTTGTAGTGCCATTGGATTCAGCTTTAGTGTCCTGGACCTGTTAACTGTCATTTAACGCAGCAGCCAAGTGCTGCAGCTGGTTTGTCCCGACATTGGTGGAAGGAATCGGAACCATTTTGGAACTTTCAATCGAGAATGTTTGCAATCCGTTTGGCAAGGTGGCAGGAAGGTGTCAATACATTTGTTAAACAACATGGGAACAGTTGTGTTTGGTTCCTGCTACTTCGAAGTAGCCATCACTTTCGATCTTGAGTCTTGGAAGTCAAGGGTATCCGCTATCCGTATTGCCCTCCTTGTTGGAATTCAATCACAACTTGAAAGTGTGTTTGCTTCCCCAAGGTCCAAAAAATCATTAGTACATTTGCCTTCCTGAAATCACCTAGATCGAAGCAACTATACACCAGCCACCGTGCATATCCATAGATGAACTGGATATATAATAAATCGTTCTCCCCTTTCTTTGTCTAATCTAGCCCCATCTCCCATCCCGGTCTTGCCTCGGCATCCCCAGGCTTCTTGAACTGCTTGGGTCGTCTTAGCGCGGAGGTGGGGGTCAGCGGTACGGAGTTGGGGAGCGTCTTTGGATTGGTCAATGCTTTGGGGCGGCTGTTGGTGTGCCTTCCCCTCGACTACACACGTGCCCGGGCAGCAGGGAGATGGACATCCATTTCATTCCAATTCAGTAGATGGCAAGGGCCAGAAAGAATTCAAATGAGGACGACTTCATGTTCGGTAGCCATGACTGGCAAAATGACAAGCACTGCAAGTAGCTCACATGAACCAGCATTCGGAAGTGTGTGAACAAGATCGTTTGCCGCCAGTGAAGGTTCTGAGTAAGACGGGGAAGACTTGCCTTTTGAAATGATGAACTTGGTTTCATTCATCAATCAAATGATGTCAACTGAATTATGTATATTGATATCATGAACCAGTAACGTAGATGTTGAAAGACGTCTCCTTCAAGTGCTGCTGGATTACGCGATGGAATTCATGAGATCCTGGACTTTCTACCACCAAGAGCTGTGAAGAATCTGAGGCAAGTATCGATGGGGGGGCGTTTATGTCTCTTGGTGTGCAGCTATGTGCAGCTATGTGCAGCTGCTGTTGCTGTATCTTAGGCCTTTGAGACGGGTGACCATGACCAGCCATGGCCCTTTTTCATCCTTTTTCATGGTGGTCTGTTGAAAATGGAGTTTGCATGTGAGAATGCAACATAATGCAACCACGCGATGATGGTCGGGCATAGGAAGGATATGGAAAGATGGTACAGGCATGATTATTTTTCTTTATCTTTGAGTAATAATTGTACCGAGTGTACTATCAGCCGTTGGCACCAACCAACTAAGTGCGTCCAAGGGCTCAATGTGACCCGTGCCCATCAGCTGATCCTCTAGGGAAAAAGACTGAGGTTTACATCTTTGCATCGCTTTTGATCTACACCGTTTCTATGCTGATTCTTGCCGTTCCAGCCTCCCCCACAGCCACCATGATGCGAACGGCCAACGTCTTTGCATCCTTAGGCGCGCCATGCCATGTGGTACCGCTATACGTTCCAAAAATGTGTTGGGGAACTTGGTCCAATGGTGGGCCAAACGCATAAGCCAGATCCTGTGGAGTCTCAGGGACCAGACTTAAGCAGTACAAGTTGTGAAACAAGGATTTGGAAGGCTGTGGATGTGCCGAAATCATCCTAAAACATTGGTATGTAAAAAGATGCCCCAAAAAAACACATTAGCCATTAGCATATTATTTTGCATTGCCACTGCCGTTTTCTTTCGACCAGGCTCCTTGTATCTCCCTGCTTCAGGGTCGAAAGCACCAGTTCATGGTGCTCCGTGCCAACACAGCATTTCACTAAAATCCCATATGATAGATAAGATCATGAGATTTCATAGAGAACCTATATTATAATATCTCCTATGCTTAAGATCTGCATAGGCCATTTGTACCCACTTAAATTTCAGTAACATGTCCCATAGAATTCATTATAATTCCATATATAATCAAATTCTGATAACTAATTCCATGTCATTCCATAACTAATTCCATTAAACAATTTCTTAGCAAATCCTGTTTTTTTTTTCTCCCCCCATTGGCCCATACGATCCCTATCCAGCCTATCCCATGGTTCCACGGTGGTCGTTTCGGCGCCAGGCTACGGTGGCTTGCTGGGCATCGTGCCGCCGGCCTTGCGCATCACCTTTGGGACCCAGCATTTGGGGAAGCTCGCCATGGCACTGAATGATCTGAATGGTTTCTACGGAAAAAGTCCTATAAATATCTATAAATTGCTGATGATTGGGGATGGTTTACCATGGTTTACCCACATTATGGTGATGGGAATGGTTTCCGCGATTAGGTGCGATTGGGTCATTGAAGAAAGTGCAGCCGGTGCAGCCGATGACAAGTCTTGCTTGGTAGCGTGTGAATCTTGTGAATAGTTGGTGAATGGGTCATTCTTGCGCCATGTTGATAGAGCGGAGATGTTCTACATTTTTTTGGGGGAATCCTTTACGAACCGCACGGAAGACCCTGCAGGAGAAAGTCTGAGTTTGGATGATGACTGTACCATACTGTATCCTACAGTGATTCAAAATGGAGGACGGCCATTGATTTCCACCAGGTCACGTTTGGTTTCAACTACAGGGTGCATTAAGCACAAAAATCCTTGTAAAGTTCCAATGTGAGTGATGTGTGTGTGTGTGTAACATCTGAATAGATGTAAAACTTCTCTCTTTTTCTTCCTTCTGTCCTCTCCCTTTTTAAACCTAGTGCAGGGGGCCCACGGGTCTGATTCCTGGCGTGGGCCAACGAAGCTCCAGGTGTCAGACTAGGATATCAGGAAGGGACGCTTTCCTGACGTACCTGCTTTTTTCGCCGACATGTCGCCGATGTATTTGGATTATTGTATCAACACTACGATCGCCGATTCCTTTTTGATGACGAATTTGGACATGGAAACCATTCAGGTGAACTTCTATTATTCGTAGGATGCTTCGTTAATTTCATTGTTTCGTATCTAATCTGCATGTTTCAGGATTCAGTTCCTGCCGGATCATATAATGATCCATTCTTGTCTAGTGTGATTTCCATGGTGGCTCCGACATGGTGCCATGGAGCCATTTGAGGCAACCCTTTTCAGGGTGAGTGCTGACAGTCTTGAATTCTGAATTCACACATTTTAACTTAGTAATTCGTTTAAGTAATGTGTAACAGCTGGCCTTTCCGTTTTGCACCTTTGACGACGTCCCGCGGCTCCTGTGGTCCCAGGGATCCTAGTGTTTTGCACTCTGTCAAGTGAAGCCATGCCGAACTGCCAGAAACCTCCGTTTTTGCAGCAATTTGTGCACTCACATTACATGACAAGGAAACAAGGCAGGCACACAACTTGCAGGTGTGGTTTTCTTTCCTTTTGGTTCTCTGGTGAGGTGAAACATATTGTGCATCTAATTCGATGGAACCTGAAAGCCGTCATATGCCAATTGGGGCAAGACTTGACCACGGTCCCGGTGCAGGGAATAATCGCACGACTCTTAGGAATCTAGGGACTGAATCCTGTTGTTTTACTAATTGTTTTGGTTTTCCTTCTGTCATCAACTAGTCCCCCATTTGGTCCCTAGTTCCCCCGCGTGCTTCTCCGTAATGTGTCGTGGGGTTTAGGTGCGTGCGCTGTTTTGGTCAGGTCCGTTTCGCCGTGTAGGTTGGTTCCGGAGGTCCGTCTGTTCCCCTCCCCCCCCTGCGCTGTTTTTGGCCTTTTGCCCTTCGTGTGTCCGCTTTTTTCTTCCTCTTGCCTTTCAGGGTTGACCCGGCTCTGGCCGGGTGTGTGTGTGTAACATCTGAATAGATGTAAAACTTCTCTCTTTTTCTTCCTTCTGTCCTCTCCCTTTTTAAACCTAGTGCAGGGGGCCCACGGGTCTAATTCCTGGCGTGGGCCAACGAAGCTCCAGGTGTCAGACTAGGATATCAGGAAGGGACGCTTTCCTGACGTACCTGCTTTTTTCGCCGACATGTCGCCGATGTATTTGGATTATTGTATCAACACTACGATCGCCGATTCCTTTTTGATGACGAATTTGGACATGGAAACCATTCAGGTGAACTTCTATTATTCGTAGGATGCTTCGTTAATTTCATTGTTTCGTATCTAATCTGCATGTTTCAGGATTCAGTTCCTGCCGGATCATATAATGATCCATTCTTGTCTAGTGTGTGGATTTGCCAGTGAAGTCACAAGAGATTCTTGAACATGTGTTCAAACTTGAAGTGACAACTAGTTGATTATTGTTTGATTATTTGGTGGTTTCTTACCATTGGGGAATCCACAAGTCACCATGGGTTTCAATCCTAGGTGATCCAGTGATCCATGACTTGGATGATTTGGAGACACCTGTTTTTTTTAGAAAACTTCCATTTGAAACTTCCGGCACCTGGCATCACCTGGCCTGGCTTTGGCTCAGGATGATCTACGGTCTTCTGTATCCCGGCGCAGCCCAGGGAAAGTTCCTGCGATGATCATCTTCACTGATATTCCATCGGTTTCACAAAGTTGATATAGTTTTGATAAGAGAACAAGTTCGTGAATTAATATCCAAATAAAATCACAGTGAATCATTATTGATAACATTGATATTGTATTATTATATTTGATGTTTAAGTATATTTAATATCCAACGGGTCCAGCATTATACAATGAATGTGTTGAGGCACCTCCATCGAAGTTGAGGGGTTGATGGCAGGGAACATCTGGTTTTTCCCCCAAAAAATTCATGGGAAAAACCATGGACAAATCCAGTGAGTCCAGTTCTTGTTGAACTTGTTGGATCAGGTTGATGCCCTTGGGGCTGTGTGTTTTACGCAATTGGCGACTAATTCACGCAATTGGCGCTGATTATCGCTGTGTAATACTTTCTGCTAAACTGACATAGCTATTCCCATCTAGTTCGATGATTTAGCTATTAAACATGGTGAATTTAGCTATTAAACATGGTGATTTTCCATAGTTATGTGTTACATGTATTACTGGAGGGTAACCAGCTACCCTGTTAAATCACAATTTTCGGAGATACCCCCGGTTTTGCTCAAACCCATTGCCCATCATTAGCCTATGTTTAATTGTTGGTTATATCATATCAAAGTTATATCCCATAATATCCTCATGACATGTCCGGACATATCCATTAAATGCCATTTTGTTGAGGAAAACATGTGGGTAAACGGAAAACACTGATTTTTTTCCACCAAGAAAGTTAGGATAATTTTCCAGTATCACCCCCGGCACACCCCCGTTTGGAGAAAGCCATCTCCAAGGTACGTGGGTGTGGCCATTTTCGAGCCTCTGTGGAGCCTCCTCTTCCAAAAGACGGAGGGCTGTGTGGGCGTGGAATGCTACGACCTCTACACCAGGACTGGGGGGGTGACCGGGGTGACCGGGCCGGGTCACACCCGGGTAAGTAGGGCACACGTAGCTTATCATGTTTCGTACATATTACATCAGATTACTGTATTTGGATTGATTTTATCCTTATGTTTATATGTCATTCATATCTAATGAATATATACATAAATCATTCAATAAATAAATATATACATTTCCAATGATATCATGATATTTTATGATATGCAGGTAAACTGCCGTAGATACATTTATATGTCGATAGTATGTAATGGTTGGTGTCAAAAATCTATGGCTATGTCGACGTTTCCGAGGATTGCCCCAAACTGCTGTGAATTGAAACTGCTGTGCGAGATCTGAACATAATTGGCTTCAGAGTATCACACCAAATGCAACGACAAACAATACCAATGATATCCGATGATGTTGTTTTTTTTTTTTTGGGGGGGGGCTATGTTTAACACACACATATATATATACACATAAGATTTATTGGTATGTTCTATCTAGTGGAACTGTACCGGAAAGCATAGTGTTGGCCAGAAAAGCTTGCGGGCTTCCTGGAGTTGTTACTGCACTCAATACATTGCGTCCAGTTGCTGATACATTGTCGTGAAGCCAGCTCGGTATAAAGGAAGCGCAGGGTATCACTTTCGTTTTGCAAGAAACATCGTCAACCAGCGGAATTATTGCTGGCCAATCCTCACTTGGTACAAGGGGGTGTTGTGGCCTTGATTTTCACGTTTCGCAACGCATGAACATATCATTTGCATCCACTCTCTCTCTCTCTCTCACAGCATGTATATTATATAATATTGTATATACATAATTATACATATATATATACTGTATATATATACACATTTGCGCACACTTCCCTTTGATTTTCCTCCGCAATCTTGCGCTTAAACATGCATAAATATGTATATAATATATATATATATGTATTTATTTATGTATTTATTTGTTTATTTATTTATTATATATGCATACACGTGCATAAATGGTACAAACATATACACACAAGATTCCTAAAACATATATGCATCAAGTCATCAAGTGGTAAAGTTGATCACACATGATGCTCCTCCATAGGAGCAGCACTTGCGCCTTGTTGATCACGCTCCTTGCCACCTGGGCAGTGCTGAGACAACAGACACGCGGAATGAGCCGCGAAGCCTTATTGCAGTGCTCCGATGGCAATCTTCCGCAAAGTGGTGCCCCTTAGCTGGTCAAGTTTCTATGCATTAGCGATATCACATCATTTACATTATCTAACTTACATTTTCTAAAAATAAGTTGATTGATCCTCCGTCAAATTATATAGCTTATATTAGTTGTAACTCGTAACAACGCAGTAACTGATTATAATCAGCATAAACCAAAAGGTTAAGCAGATCACAAGCTTTCACTTTTTATTGCCCAGCCCCGTCCCGTTGGTTTCACAATGTGTCACTTTTTGTTTCTTTTTACTCACACTATGTTGAGTGAATGCGCCGCCGCGCTTCCATGTGCGAGTGCACAGGGCGCAAGAACCGAACAGAACAGAACAGAACAGAACAGAAGCTGGTCACAAGGCAACTTACTGTAGCTAGGGGGCATCTCTTTGCAGCATTGCAGGGTGTAACGCCCTAAGGTTATCAACCCGAGAGAAGTTGCAAATAAAGAGCTCAAGAAACTGAAAATTCCATTCTCGCTGTTTTGAAGACCCAGAAAGCAGAAAGATTTCTATCCTCGGATCATCAGTTCTCTGGGGGTCCTGTTTTTTGCCTCGGATGCCTGGAGACCAGCGCCACGGCAAGGGGTGCCAGTCGAGTGGACCATGTTGTTGGGGAGAGATCTCGGGGAATTTGGCGGTGCAATCCCATGCTTGTTCCATGTTCCATTTGTAAATCACAATGAATCTATTTATTAATATTGTACTATAGTGGAAATGCCCGCCATGCATAGGAATATGTCCATGTTGACAAGACATCCACCGATCGATCGATCGATCTATCTATCTATCTAGCTATCTATTTGTTTGTCTATCTATCTATCTATCCATCCATCCATCCATTTATCCATCTATCCATCTATCCATCTATCCATCTATCCATCTATTCTATCCATCTATTCTATCCATCTATTCTATCCATCTATTCTATCCATCTATTCTATCCATCTATCCTATCCATCTATCCTATCCATCTATCCTATCCATCTATCCTATCCATTCCATCCATCCATGTATCCATATCTATCTATATCTATCTATATCTATCTATATCTATCTATATCTATCTGTATCTATCTATATCTATCTGTATCTATCTATATCTATCTATATCTATCTGTATCTATCTATTTCTATCTATTTCTATCTATATCTGTCTATCTCTATCTATCTCTATCTATCTCTATCTATCTGGATCTATCTCTATCTATCTCTATCTATCTCTATCTATCTATCTCTATCTATCTATCTCTATCTAATCTAATCTAATCTTATCTTATCTAATCTTTTCTAATCTTATCTTATCTTATCGTATCGTATCTTATCCTATCCTATCTATCTATCTATCTGTCTATCTATCTATCTATCGATCTATCGATCGATCTATCTATCTATCTATCTATCTATCTATCTATCTATATGTTTGTTTGTCTGTTTGTCTGTCTGTCAGTCTATTTATCTGTCTTTCTATCTATCTATCTATCTTTCTTTCTTTCTATCTTTCTATCTTTCTATATTTCTATCTTTCTATCCATCCATCCATCTATCTATCTATCTATCTATCACCTATTTGATTCTTATCTAATCTTATCCAATCTTATCTAACTTTATCAAATCTGATCCGATGTTATCTAATCTTATCCAATCTTATCTAATCTTGTCTAATCTCATTTCAATGTTACCATATTCTTATCTAATCTTACCTAATCTTAATCTTATCCCATCTATCTACCTATCTATATCCAACACCATTTTTTTTCAGGAACCCCATCGATTGTTCTGTCTTTGTGATTTGTCAGTGTAAAAAACATGGTTTCCCAGAGTTTTTACCTTCGACCAATCCAATGATCTATGGTTTGAAAGTTCGGTGGCCGCTGGCATCAAAAATTGTGGCATGGAATGTCTCGGGCCCATCCCGGGGACTTTGCCAGGTCGATTTAAGGGAAATCTTGGAGGAAACCCGGAGTCTCAAGATAATCATAGCATTTCCACGGGTTTCCTTCATGTTTTTTCCCCAGAAGAATACCCGTTCTGGGCACTATATGTTAGTACCTGGTCGGTGGTTTCCTTTTCTGCCCCCATGGTTAACAGGCTATAACGACCTGCACATGAATATAGGAATTTGATGTCGAATAACCCCACATTTTGGGGTGCATAGGGGATCCAACTGCTGTTGGTTGAAACCACCAATCAGCCACATTTTGCGTATTATTTGGAACTTCAGTGAGGACAACGGCAACGTTGAAAATGTTCTTTCGCTTTGATGTGTGTCTAAGATGAGCTAAATGATATGCCTGGTGTTGAATTCTGGTCATTTTGCTGCTTTGTTTGGTTCGACTCGTCCCTTCCTCACCGATTTAATGTCCAGATTGGCCAGACACCGCTGCCACTTGGGTTGCTGCCATACTTGGCCTCTTGCCTCGCTGAAAGGAACCGGCGCCCATCGTCAACTACTAACTACTGTAGGATTGGGGGAATGGGGTGACTCACCCAACAGACATGGATTGATGGACCCAGCCAGCTTGATGAGGCCTAATCAAATCATTGAAATGAACCAGCTGCAACACTGATTGCCAAAGTATCTATTTTTTTCCGACATGTCCGGTTTGTGGGGAATAGTGTTATCATGTCATATACCTAGATCATCCTAGATCCAGCAAGTACCTGGAAACATGAGGTTTTTACCTACTTATGATTTGGGGGTTTTAACCAATTGATTCTTGGTACTTGGAGGGTCTATGTATCCATTTGAGGAGCCTGGACAGCCGCCGTTGATCTTGTGGCTCCAAGCTTGCCCACCCCTGAGGGGTCCGGATCTTGTGGCAGCTGGCTGTCATGCATCTCAAGATCAGGCGAAAGATACAACCCCAATCACCAAGTCCATTTTTCCCGGTTTTTCCCGGTTTTCAAGCACCAAGCTAAGTTTGGATTTGATTTTGGGTGGATGGAGTGTACGGAAACTATTTTTAAGACCTGTCCATCCATAATAGTCGGAAGGAGTATTCCACTTGGTCTTCCAATAGGCTTGTGACTATGAACCAGGTTTATGTTGGGATGGACATGGCAGGGTGATGTTGAAGTCTAATGGGCATGTACAGCTTGAACGATTTTCACAGTGGTGCTTTCTGTTGCTGCAAAGCAAAAGCTGTTAAACGCCATTGGCTTTGGCAATCCTTCCCTTGGCCATGTTTTTGTGATGCCCCGCGGCTATGTGCGGGAGATCTCCTACAGCCCCCGCAACAAATGCGGCCTGCGCCGCAGCCATCAGCAAGGACCAGCCACTTCCAGTGGTGCGGGAGGGCCCTGGGCTGCTGCGGGGCTCATTGCGCAACCGGAGAAGCGGCAATATCTGCCAGCCGTGCGGGCTGGAGATGGGAAGGCATCAGATGGTTGGTTTTTTTGTCCACGCCCATGCTGGTTGGTAGAATTACTGCATGGCAAAAAAAACACAAAACATAGAGACATACCGATTGAGATTAAGAGAGAGATATAATTATAGATCGTTAGCTGGATAGACATGTGCGTAGATTTCGCCGGCATCAATGGCTTGCAATATGTGTCAGTGTGTATATATAATATATACTACACGCACCATCACGCACCTATGCAATCCTATTTTACACACACACATATATATATATATATATACACACTATATACACATACATTATATGTCGTATATCAAAAAAAACAATATATTGTGCAAATGAAAAGGAAGAGAGAGAGAGAGAGATGTTGTATGTATAATCATATATACGTATATTATACGTGATTAATTCATATCGTATATATACACATGCGGCCGACTGCAGGTGGTCCATTTGACCGCTTCCACACGACAGCCAAAGCGCTGGGAGACGCAAGTTCGCTTTGAAAAACCCCATGACAAGTTGAGAGAGCATCTTGGCACTGCATGGCACTGCAGCATCTTGGGTCCATAGCACTGCGTTGTGGTAGACATTGTTATAATATCCTTGTTTTTTCTTGTTTTTTTCATGGAAAAGAGAATTCGCAGGAAAACCCGGGTCGCAAAACATGGGCGCGGTTAATGCCCCAACCCACGGTTTGTATGCACCATCAACATCAGTAAGACTAATTAAGTCGTTTTTTCACTAATTTTTACTTGTCCTTGGCCAGTTTATCAGGTCAAACAATGAACAATGTCAAACATATATCTTGAAACCATTTTAAACCCAGAAATCCAACGGTGGGGGAGAATGCTGCACGGCTTCATGGGTATGATTTGGCCCATTCAAATGCCGACATTTGCTGGAAAGGTGGGGTTCCCGCGAGCGCGACGAAGTGCATGAAAGCAAAGAGGTGGGGAAGATGGGAAGTAGTGGTATTACAATCCAGTTGCATGTTATTTATTTGTATATATATATATATATGTATTACATCATGAATCATGATGTATAATATATATATATATATACATATATTATACATACACACATAGTTTTGTAGGGAGTATGGGGTATTCTCAGTTGGACTCATTCTACATTGCATATATTTGAGATGTAAACCGGTAAACCACTATATAAGTAGGATCCACATCCGCACAACAGAATTAATGTCAAAGGTGTCAAGTGATACTTTCGCGAGGTGATCCTCCAACCTTTAGTTGTTTATATATTTATATACATACATACAATATGTTTATACGTTTATCATCATGTTCCCCATTAACATTGCGTATATATTTTCTGTCTAAAGCCAGGTTCTTCCACCAACCATCCATTTCTATACCTCGTAGCTTATCCCACTTAGCAAATTGGCTAAGCAGGGTTTGTCCACATTTAGCTGGTGCTATATGGTGCTATATAACCTATACTTCCTAAATTCCACGGAATTTACCCAATGGGACCTTCAGCTCAGGCTTTCCCAAAATATAGCTATCCCATGGTATCCCCAAATCATCGATTTTTGTTTGGGACTTGCCATTATCATCCAGAAACGTGGATCCCCCATTTCTGGAAACCTCGGAAGGAGGTTTCGCGCTCACCTGTGAGCCCGCAGCTGTCCCACCAACAGAGTCTTGTGCCAAGACGCAGGAGCCCCGGAAAAACTCATCAGAAAGTGGAGATGAGATTGCAAACTGGGGTAAACACAACAAAAGATGTGGGAAACCCATGGTTCCCCTAGGAAAATGACCCAACAAGAATGGTGGAATTTTCCACATCTAACGTTATTTTACAGGAGTGTAGCCATCAAGCATATGGTGATTTGTTGGAATTTTGGAGCGGCAGATATGGCACATCTGAGAACATATGGAAAGGTGGTGCCCCCCCCAGTTTGTTTGTTGGTCTATAACCCCCTAAGTATCTACTTCCTTCTCACCATGAAGCCTAGGTTTGGTAGATATGAAGCGACTTAGCTAACCAACTGCAGCACCACCTTACAAGCATTCACATCTTTGCTTTCAATGGTATTTCAAAGGTAAGCGATGGTTCGAGCATCAGAAGGTACGGAAGAGTCTTTCTGGAAACCCAGATGGTTTGCTGTTAGAAACTTCCAAGGATTCTGGATAGTTCTCGCAAGACATATCAATATGTCCTGTATTCAATGAAGGGAAAAATGAACCAAACCATTTTGCAGTTTGCATCTTGGATTCAAGGAAGTCTAAGGACCACATTTCACTGGGGACTCGGGTTTGCTTGAAGTCCTGCTGTTGCTCGCAACAGCCAAGCCATGGTCATTCGATTTGCGCTACCATTTCGCTTGTGTGGCCAGATTGACTTATGCAGATCCACAATGCAAGGAACTATTATCCATCTATATTTAGGTCAAAACTTAGGATCAAGGACCTAAACAGATAAATCAAACAATTGAAGTGGAAATTAATTCGAATGTAAAATGGCATGGAAGATGTTCACCAAGCGCCGGCCAAGGTAATTACAGAAGATGGGTTTCCAATTGAGAGGCCTGAAGCTAGTCAATCTCAAGTGGCTGACCATTTGAAGATAATCTAAGCATATCTAAGCCACCTCGCCCCAAACCACCAGTGATCATTGATTCATAGGATTGGTTCTGATGGGAAATATTTACGGGAAGACCCTACATTTGGGGAAAACCATGGTTTGGGGACAAATGCTTTAAACCGTGGATTTTCCAAACCCCGTTGATCTACATTGATCCGCAGGAGCATCCAAGCCCTGGAACAGCTTCGCTCGGACCTGCTGAGTAACCCTACTTCGGCTCCTGCGCGGCGCTACCGGGGGTCTACCAGCCACTGGGATCACTGCTATATAGACATATATAGACATATATAGACATATATAGACATATATAGACATAGGGATTGATGCTGCCCCAAATTTGTTGGGATGTTTGTAGGGGGTGCCTTGTAGAAATTGGGCCAGATATGGCGGCAACTGCCACCGCCACGATGATCGACGGTGATGGTGCGCATGGAACATGGGAAGATGACCCGCAGCATTATTCCACATTCGCTATAATTGAGCAGTTTAAGTATGGTTTACTGATGGGTTTGCTACAGGGATGAATCAAAGCCTCTGTGAGGTGTTTGGGACACCATCCACAGCAATGCAAACCAACAGTGCGTGATTTGGCTGCAGAAAAAGAGGCTGGTAGTGGCTAAACCTCGGCCAGGATAAGAACTCCATGAGTCTGCAATCGCACGTCCCCCAAAGCCAAGCGGTAGTGATTGATGGGTGGCAGCTTGAACAAGTGCAACATGCGTCTCAAGACCGCTCACGACTCCTCCGCAAGATCGTGTGCTTGAACGGCATTGCGGCTTGAGTTCACATGAGCATCTCACAGAAAGGGACCCAGACATGTTTCTTCCCTTCAGATCCGTGAAGGTTCTGGGCCCCTACCATTCATCATCAATGATCTTCTTGACTGTTCCAAATGTCCCTTACTTCTTTAGATGTTTCCAATTAGATAAGTTGGGTTTTCATTTTTTTACCATTTTTTACCAGTAGAAGTGATTTTTCAAGTGTTCATAAACAGCAGGTCCCATGGCTCCAGGTCAAGATGCGCAGGATCTTGGAGGCGGAGTCGCACTCGCACGCGGCGCCGAGCATCGAGAACTTGCTGCGGGAAGAGCGGCCGCCAGCGGAAGATCCGTCCAGGCCAGGGCGGAGGTGGAGCCGCAACATCCTAACATCCTGCAACATCCTGCAACTAGATTCCAAATGTGGAGGTTTGAAAATGTTTGAAATGTTGAGTGGTGGGGGCTAGTAGATCTAGTAGCGGCTGGTATTCACATTAAAATCATTAAAACCTCCGCACCTCATTTGTTTTGGAGGATAAGTACCTTTGAAGGGGCACTCTGGAACCACCATGATGGTTCCATCCTAGTTTTCTCAGCGTTGTTCAGCCACGAGCAGCAAGAGGCCTTTGTACCTCACGGCGGTGGTGCTGCTGTATATCTCACCCTGCAACCCCCTCAACATGGAGCATATCCTGATGCTAAGGCCACGGGGGGTGATCTCATCCAACCTCGCGACAGAACACCTGTTTTTCTCAACATCGAAAATCATCATAGAGAGTGTGCTTGTTGTACCAAGGAGGATGCCGAAGCCTCATTTCATATGTTCAGTGTGATTTTACCATAAATGAACAGGACTCCCAGATGTGTTGCCTGCAGATTTTCCCACAAAGCCATTGAGAGAGATATGGGATGTGCAAGATAGCAGGACCTCAGGAACTGCCTGGCTTCTGCAGACTCCGCTGTTTATATATATATATATGTGTGTGTGTGTGGCTATGTGTGTGTATAATATATATATATATATCTCTCTCTCTCTCTATCTATCTATTGTCTCACACAGTTCCACCATGTTCCACCTGCCAGATGTAACTGACTAATGATGAAATGCGTGGTGATCAGTGATCACTGATGATCACTGTAACCCCAGGCTCATCATTGCCAGCCATGGATAGCCAAGGGGCTTGGGATACTTTGTGTCCGTTGTCACCACTTGCAGCGGAGAAATCGCAGTTTCACCGAAAACAATCGAAAACCGATCTTCAAAAAGAGATAGACAGCTAGGCTGGTCCAGAACCCCAACACTTGGGTTTGGACATGATTGAAAGATGAACGCTTTGTTTGCAAGAAAAACTGCAGGAAACTAGGTTTGTTTATATATGTGTATATACCTCACAGATATGTTATTTCTTTCCTGCAGATTTTCTAACCAATATTTGGATGTAGTATATTTGGGGGTGTGCCAACATCTAAATACATTTAACACACTATTTAGGCGAGCCCGGCAAGCGGTGGAAGCCTTTTACCGCGTGGTGGTGGCCGGGGCTGTGGCTTGGCATGGCTTGGCCTCTTCGGGGATCTGCAGATACCATACCATACCAGACCATATATAAATTTACTATATACTATGTATATATGCATATGTGTGTATATATATATATGCATATTTTTTACTATATTTATATATGTATATAGGTGGAGGTTCGCAATCATTGAAACGTTGAATTGGGTTTATATACTCACTACTCAATGGACGAATTGGGACCATGATCCCCAATGAATCTCTGATTTTCCGGGAGGTTCAAAAACTACCCGACTTTTTTGAAGGAGGCATGAGACTAGGAAACACTGCCTGCAACCTGCCTGTACTCTGCACCAAACAGTTTTTTTGGGCCATTTTTTGTGACCCAATTATGATTCGAAACAAGTTAGCTGCGTCGATAATTAGGCACCCTCAAACCAATGTGCGTGTGGAGGGCGCAGTCAAAAAAACAACAATGTGCTTTGTTTCAGGCCAAACTACCAATGATTTGAAGTCTCCCCAATTCTGGACAGACCTAATGATCGCGATGCATCTTGGGACAGAGTTCATGACCATCACCCTTAGTTCATTTCGAGAGGTTGTCACTTCGAAATGACATGTTCTAGTATTGACCTGTTAATATTTGTTTCTCTGTTTGTTCTCTTTCTGTTTCACTTGGCCATCTTTGGTCGTGTTAGTAAGGCAGTGGCAATGTCTTACCCCATCCATATTTCGATGGTTTATGTCCCCCTTTTGTTGATGGTGGATAATATTTTGCTTTACTAACGCAAGTAAACTCTTCCAGAACCCATGATGGCAATGGACAATCCCCAATTTTAGTTGATTGTCCCAGCTATAAGCCTCCACTTAATTCGGCTATTTCCCAGCTTGCCATGTTTGATGACAGCGGAGGGTATATATATATAGATAGATATTCTAAATTATAGATGCTTGTAAGATATACACACACATTTATATATATATATATATATGTATATACATACATATATATATATAATATACGGGTGCTTCTTAAAGTTGGGGATCCCCAAAACAGGGGTTTCAATAACCCCCTTAAAAAAAGGGTGGAAAAAGGGGACCAGGTAGTGATTCCCTGGAGCAGCACCGCATTGGCCAAGCATTTCGAGAGCGAACGACCTGCAGTTGCTTGGGATTTCAGGATTCAGATCATGGAAGTATTATGAGTTAGTACCCATCGGATCCATGGTGCTGGTATATTAATGCTAACATTTGAGGTGTATGGATGGTAAATGTTACCATATATATATATATATATCAGCACCATGGATCCTATGGGTAGCATGATATCAATCCCATGATTTAGAGAAAAATCATGGGATATCATGGGGCACAGAACCAACCACACCCAACATAGTTAAAATGGGTCTAGTAATACTATACCCATCACCCGCAGACAGATTCCCAAAGATCACAAATTTTAGTGGTGAACATGGTGATCTGTAGAGGTGCTTGGTTACGGTTAGTTTGCTTCATTTGGCTCGTCTGAAGATAGGTTAGATAGCTGCATAGCCCATGTCATCCACTGGTGCAGGATCATTTCCGCCCATATGTCCCATTTAAAATTGCCACAGAATGGTGGATCTATACATGCTATTTTCATCTATTTTCAGACTCACGCGTGCGTTGCTGGCCCGAAGTCTTGCTATGTCTGACTCATAACAGCTACAGCTACAGGTTCAACTGCCCTTCGACTTCCGCATGTCTATTGCTCAAAGTGTGATTGAACAAGCGGAACAGGCGGGAGCCTCTTATCTACGAGAGATTTGGTCAGAGAAGATTTGCTTTTGAGCACAATATGGTACTATTGCTTAGGGTTTCCCTATGTTTCAAACATATTCTTTAGTTATATATATATGATATATGTCTGCCATTGTTACTCCCATTATTTTGTCATTGCTATGCGCACACACAAATGGATGAGCACATATTGATACGCATACATGTATATTGCGCATACGTTGAAATATGTACAATGTAGACAAGATAATTTGTTGAAAGGCTTTAGGGCTTTGAGCCATGGGGATGCCATGACTTCTATCCTGACTTGAGATGATTTAATCGCATCAAAGTCGCCGGGGCAAATGGTTGGATCGGATTTCTGGTTTTTGGCCCCAAGTTATGCAATTTCGTGGGTTTCAATGTCCTATTTTTCAGCAAACCCAAGTGTTGGATGGTTGCGTTTTCTTTGGCAACTTTGGTGTCAACCACATCTACCGCCGTCTCCAGGACTGGATCCTCATGGACAACTGCCACTTGCATGAGCTGAACATGTGGAGTGCGATGGATCTAGGGTGAACAAATGTGAACAACATGAACGGAGTAACGGAGTCTGATTGTTTCAGTAAATAGATCCCTGCCCTAATGACAACTAGACAGAAACCCTGGTGAAGTGTTAGCTTTGCCCGTCCCATATGGTAGATAGGCATGTAGAACTTACACACGCACACACGTTGCTCTGCATAGCATCTCTTCCCCTTAGTTTATGATAGAACACCAACAAAAAAATCCGCTTTACTATTGGAATCATTTTTTAGGGACACGATTGGAGGTAGTTTTGTATTAGGGTATTAGGGGGATGGGATTAGGTCTACTAGTATGATCCATGTTGTTGAACCCATGATTACTCACACACAAATTATACATCCACATCCCACATACAGTATATCTACATATGATATACTTACACATGCATTTACGTATTTATTTATAAATATGTCCGCGAACATGTCTATCTACTACTAGTGATTCATGTTGTTGTTGGTTGCTTCTTGTCAGTTCTCTCTCTGGAAAGGTCTGGCTTCCAGCAGGGACAACCTAGACTGCCCTGAGGTCAAGAAGGCTGCCTGGCAAACGCCCCTGGCAAATTGCTGGACTACTTCAGTCACTAGGTCATGGTTGGACCATGGGAAACATTCAGAACTTTGGCAACTTGAAGTTTGGGCTGGAGATTTATCGATATTTATCGGTAAGTGGAGATTCCTTGGGGCTGGTTTTTCCTCAATGACTTGGTGTATGGAATTATATGGAAAAATCTGCCCGAAATCATCGGTTTTGGTCCGGGTCCAGCCGTAGGCCTGGGCATCGGAGATATTTGCAAAACTGGGAAACTGAAAACATGCAAGGAACATGTGTGGGAAATGCAGGAAACTGATAACACAACCAGTGCACTCATGTATATTTTGTATATATATATTTTTTTTTTCTATGAGAATCATCATGGTCTATCGCCAAAAAAATGAAGGTGAGCAGACATACGAATTACTGGTCCTTTCCCACGCAGCCATCCCCCACGAACCTCATGATCATTACAAACCTTGGTTCAAAATGACCATGAATAAGTTGGTTGCCGGTCCATGTCCCTTCCCGCTATCTATAAACAATGGTGGTTCATATATATATATATGCCATATAATGCGATATACACACACATATATATATATATTTGTTTGTTGATACCTTTCTGGATATCAAATCATAGTTGTCCCATCACATAGTTATCCCAGCAACCTATAGCAGCTATAGCAACCATCACCAAGCGCTTCAAGCCATGGCAACCGAGGTGAGTACACCCGAAGTCGTTTGTATGACCCTGGCTATGACACAAAAGTCCTCGAAGTCCATGATGAAGTTCCCTGGCTACCCTGGCTTGGACCATTGGAGGATGATCTCCAATGACTGCCAGGGCCACTGTAGATATGATATGAATGTTGGTGAAACAATAAATAAAGCACCCATGTTTTGATGGTTTATAAGTTTATGCTAGCCATTTATGGTGATTTAGGGGGGGTGATTTTTATTTTACATTGCTGTATGATATATCCGCTATGTCAGCATCCTGTGTAGGAGGTTTGATACAGCGCTTGAAATGAGTATATAGGGTCTGTAACCATCCCTCACAGGGTGGGGAAAAACGACGGTTTCGGATGGTTTCGGCCACTGAGGACACACTTTGGAGCCTCCACCCACGTCAAATGGATGGATCGCACCGTGTGCCCTTTGATCCATATGGCAAGGTGCCTGACGTCTCGCCCTTTGCAGTTGCAGCTCGGTTTTACCTTTGGTTGGTTTGGCAAAAGGATACCTCACCATCCAGTGCTTACTTCACATTTTCTCGATGAACAATAATATTGCAATGCAATTTTGGTGGGTATTCTCCATTTCCGTACCCACATTGTTCAACATGGGGATGGGTCAAACACGTTTAAGCCCCAACCATTCAAAACAGACCTCAATAAGGTGAAGTCATGTGCATTTGGTCATGCAAGCTTTGGCAAAGGGCAATTTGAATGGAGAAAATGTTTTGGGGGCACCCATTTCCAGACACGCCATGACACACCCATACGCAAGCCAACAAAAAACTGGTTCAAGTTTCAAGCAAACCGTTTCCATATAATATATATATACTGTATATATATATATATACTGTATATATATACATATACTGTATATATATATATACCTCGGATACGGGTATCAAGCAAAGTTGCTGATCAACACTTGGTTTCCATAGCTGGCACATCGATTTTTAATTCCTGAGAGACGACGTCTTCTGAGGTTAAAGAAGTAAAATATGTTCTGGTGGAATGCCCCAAGCAGGTGCAATGCCGTGAGCTCTTTGGTGGCACGTACCCTGAGATTTTCCGTGGGAATTTTGCGAATATAATTCATGGGAAGTCATGATCTTGAAATGGAGGTTTCCTAAAATGGTGGTATACCCCTAAATCATGCTGTCATACATTTGCGTAAAATGTTAAATTATATACCAACCACTTTGGGGGTTCCCATTTATGGACACCCCCATTTGGGAAAATTGAAGCATCCTTGCAATGACCGCAGCGGCCAGAGAGCTACAAAAATTGATCGTTCCCCCAGTTCCCTTCCCAGGAAACTCCCCACAGACGCAAATCTCAGGCTGTTGCGACGCACCATTTGGCTCATTTGTCGCGGTGAGGCGGTGAGATGGGGAACAAGATGAATGGTGTTACTGCAACCCAATTATTCATTCGGCATGGATACAGTACCATTTGCCTGCAATTCAAGGCTCTGTCGGAAATAATTTTGGTGTTTTTCGCTTTCCATAGCGTTTGAAGATGTTTGAAGCATGACGCAATAGCATGCAAAAAGTAAGTCAGAGCCCGCGTTGGCCCTGAATTCTTTTTTTGACTTGAATACTCTTGGGACTCTTAGGTAAACCTTTGGTTGGGTGGGTTATGCCGGTTATGCCATGGAGACATGTTTCACATCCTGCTTGGCAACCAAACGGCCCCACGGCTGACTGGGAAGGCCATCGGCACAGCATACACTTAGCTGCTTCATAGCCCCAATCCATGCGGGTTATCTGAAAAATGTACGAACATGTTCACATATGTGCATATACATGTGCACCCTCACAGATATTATGTATAACATATACTGCATCACTGTGGTTATTTAAGGTTTACGAACCCCTTTCATCTCCAGTTTACGAAGCCATCATTCTCCGGCCCAACAGTTTGCCCCTGAGAATTATCCATTCATTTCGAAAAGTTTCACAAAATGACGACAGGCTAAAAAAGGCTTCATACATTTGAGGCTAAGGCCCCAGGGGCCGCTGCCCCATTGCAGGAGATGACCTCGGCCATGGACATCCTTCGGCGTCTCTTGGGTGAGCCGGGGGCCGAATTGCTGCAGCGTTGGGCCAAGGGTCGAGCTCGGCAGGCGGTCCAGGCGGTAGCCCCCAGGTGATGGACTGGAGCTTGGTACACCTTGGTGAAAAGGATGTGACAGATAAGCATGGTAAGCTTGATGCGCGTTTTCTTTTGGTCGAATTTGTTCTTGTTCGGGTTTTGAGACTCCCATTTTGAAATTTATTGATGATGAAGTTTTTCGACTTCTGGGGCTGGTTCAACATGGCTCAACATAGAAAGCAGGGATTGATGTGCCAGCAAAATGGGAATTTAAGCAACAGAAAATGAGGATTCGGCCAATACCAATTTTATAATTGATAAACCAAATTGAGCATCAGAAGGATAAGGCATAATAAGGCTACATTGTCCCAGAAATGCTACCCTGCAATATGCGATGTATAGATCCAAGATATACCAGTATAACTGTGGGGCCACACCTTGTATGATATGCATGAATCCAATAAAAATTGATGCTTCTAAGATCATAGTAGCCTCAAAAAGACGGAACCGTGTTTCCAGGATGGTATTTCAGAGGTTATTGGCCAAGGGTGCCCCAAATGATGATTGACAGTTCCATTTTTTTTAAAATGGTACATCCCTCATTAAAAAAAGATGGGCCTATGTTTTGAACTTAATCATTTCGGAGAGGTGTTGGAAGGATACAGGAGGATAAAACGGACAACACGCAGTAAATTGGTGGCATCACGTTGCCCACACCTGGGTTGCCATGAAGCGGTGGCAAGATTTCGACATTCGGATGCACGGCTTGGGAGGAATGGCAGCACCTTCTTCAAGGCATCTCAAAACAGAAAAAAATGGGCCAGAATGCGATGTCCTCAAAATGTCTCCCTGGTTTAATCTGGTTTAATTACTGTACATCAATATACATCAATCATATTTTAGAATGACAGTCCTTTGCCACGTTCTACTGATTCTACCGTACAGAATCTCCTGTAACCTAGAATGCTCCCCAAGTGACACCGGACAATATTCACCAGTTGTGAACCCTGCTGGCAGTAGCGGACTCCTGAACAGAAAGCTTGCGGCCCCACCAAAAAGACTGTCCGCTGAAAATCAGCGCGGGAATCAATGATTCCAACAGAGACCTGCCGTGAAAAAAGAGAGATTTCTACCACCTTGATGCGGTAAACTGGCTACAAAGTCTCAAGAACAGCGGTTGAAGAGAGATGTGGACAGATGAGAGTCAATCATCATATTCCCCATGAATTGATATATATATACCTATATCTATATCTATATATTATATTATTATAATTTATAATCTTATAGATTGTCGGGCTATGCCACATATGCCCCGTTTTCAGACACACCCAGGTGATATAGATGCATTCGATGCTGATCCAGACGGGGATTTGATTTGGCCTCAGGGGCACCCCCAACCCAAAGTATGCCAACGGACTACCGAGGTATACTGTAATTGTAATTCAAAATTATTGATTGGAATCAGCCATGCCATGCCACAAAATTTGTGCGAACTTGTTTTGATGATTTTTCAACTGGCAAACCTTTCTTTCGGGGTCGTCTCCATCTATTCAAGAACAGCAATAATAAGTAATACGCTCCTTACAAGTCTCAGAACAGATCCTTAATTTTGGCAACATGTCTCCGTATGTGACACCGATTTGATGCCATAATGTCATGAAGAGATGTTGCTTGTATGAACCAATTTATTGGAGTGCACCCTTGGTACTCCCCGATCCATGCAAGCCGCGCATGTTCCATAACTTGGCAGATATTTTTTTCCGATGATGTTTGGGCCATACCTGTGCATCCCACTGTTGGCATGGTCCCCAACCAACCAATTAGCCAGCTTTCACGCATGTATACATACATACATACATACATACATACATTCATACATACATGCATGCATACATACATACATACATTCATACATACATACATACATATATATATGTAATTATATATACCCAGGTATTTGATTATGGGTTGTCAATGGTTTTGTTACCTCGTGAAAAGCATGCATATCATCTTTGTGTGAGCATTTGATATGTGATGATCATCATTTCATATGAGAAGTTTCGGAACAAAAGTAGCGATTAGAGGAAACCAATGGCCCGTAAGAAGGCCTGCAGCATGCACAGCGCATGGAATGAGTTGTTGGTATAAGATGCATCAATGATTGAATTGAATGATTGAATGGGAGCTGGAGCGTGCGATTGAGTGAATGAATGAGTGAATGACTGACTGACTGACTGAATGAATGAATGAATGGGTGAGTGAGTGAGGGAGCGAATGAATGAATGAATGAATGAATGAATGAAATGAATGACTGAATGAATGAATGAATGAATGAATGAATTCATGAATTCATGAATGAATGCGTGAATGGAATAATGAATGGGACAATGCATGAATGAAACAATGACTCAATGACTGAACGAGCGAACGAACGAACAAATCAATGAAATGGAATGGAATGGAATGAATGAATGAAGCTATTTTTTGAATCAGAAGAAAACCCCTACAATAAAAAAATATGGTTTCATATGGAATGTGTTCTGTTTCATTGAACCTTCGAAACACCCTTATCATCAAATCCCCCTTCGCTCGATGTTGTCCCATTTCAATGCATGCCAATTTAGATTGTGGAAATCCCAGCCACCTGTATTTTCCCGGAGAGCGGCACCGAAAAAAAGATTGAACATCTCAATTCCCACAAAAAAAATCGGATTTGGGTATGGCTCAAAACCTATTGCTATCATTGGGCGGAATAACCCTCCATTACCCAGCTATTTTAGGGTACCATTCTGCCCCGTTGCCATCCGTTGCCCAGATGACGGAGCTGCAGCACCGCGCCCGGGCGCGGCTGCTGCAGCTTTTCGACGCTTGGGCACGGCAGGGCCGCCAGCGGGGCGCGCGCAAGGGGCAGGCGGAGGCGTGGTGGCACCTTATTGTGGTCATTTCTACCCCGAAGATATGGGCAAAAAGAGGAAAACAGGTGGAGAAGAAAGCACACTTGGGATATTTGGGATGATATTTGTTGATACTGATGAAGAGGAAGGTTGACAGATTATTTGCTTGGTGGACAAGAGTGGAGATAGTAGAGATGTTTTCATGCCCAGCTGATAGAATCACACTTTTGGAGAGTAACTATCTCAAATTAGCCCTGTTAAGTCACTGCTGGAAAGCACCCTTCACACATGCTTAAAGTTTGAATTTTATAGAGGAGTCCCACAGCAATCGCGTAAAACTACATCGGCATATTGGGTGCAAATCAATCTTTTGGATTATTTATTTTAATAACAGAAAGGTTTGTTGCCAGCGCTGAAATCACCAATTGTTTCTACATATTCATTGTTTTGCCAATATATGACATGATCTGAAGTAATATTGTTTCTTTTTTTTGGGGGGGTTGTGCATGCACAAGCCTTTTCTATTAGAAATGCAGAAAAGGCATTTTTTCCCCAAATGCATTTCATGGTCTAAAATCTAAAACAATATTGGCCTTGTGCTGTCCATACACAAGCCATTTCTAATGGAAATAGAGCTTAGAGTGCTTATCCATCCAAAAATAACCCCCCCCCAAAAAAAAATGTTTTGGGGACTACTTGGATCTAGGCATGTTCAGACTAGTCTGGAAAACATTGTTTTTTGTTGTTTTTTTTTGTTTCTTTGGTCTTTGGGTTTCCGATTTCTTTGGATTAATCTGGATTAATCCAAACCAAATCTGATTCATCTTGCCCCCAAGGCATTCTTGTCAAGTCATTATTTAAAAAACAACATATTGTATGCTAAACATGCGCAATATTCCTTGGGGATGTGCAATTTTCCTTTTCAGGTGTGAAGCCTTTGGGGATGTAAAATTGTATTTGGTGAAGGAAACCGTTCCTTCAAATAAATGGTGTTCCTGTCCCAGTAGAGCGCAGCTGGAGTTCTTTGACAGGAGTGTTACATATTTGCAAAGAAATGGTGTGATTGAAACGATTGTTACATATTTTCAAATCATGATGTAACGTTCAAAAGATGCAGCTGATTCATTTTTTTTGGTGAGTAAAACCTTTCCTTCAAACAAATGGTGTTCCTTCCAAACAGATAGCAGCTGGGTTTCTTTGAAAGGAGTGTTATATTATATTTGTTTAAAGAAATGGTGCTACTTTCAAACATAAAGACGCGCTGAGCTTCTTTGAGAGGAATGTTACATCTTTAAAGGACACACTCACTGCATATTTTGACACAATATTGTTTCTGTTGTTTAAACTAAACTGTATAATTGCGATTGCAACTTTAAGTTAATCATTCAACCTTTGAAGAAAACAGCATCTGCCTGAAGGAATGTTACCATGATAAAGGAAGAAGACAGGAATACTACACTTTAGAACGCAATACACATCGTAGAAAACACATGATAACACATTTGTTTAAATAAAACAGAACCCAATCTTCACAAGATTTCTTCCTGAAAAAAAACACTTGACTAGCTCGAAAGCAACCACCAGCTTGCAAAAGAGAACAACATTTTTGGTTGAAGTGGATGCTTTGTAAGGAAAACTGCACTTCTTTGAAGAACCTCATTTCTTCAAAGCATTGTTTGCTGGGAATGTAGCACAGGCATACAACTTAATAGGCTATATACATATATTTCTCTTTGGGCAATGAAAGCAAGTGAAAAAAACTGCATTGCCTGATATTGTTTCCAATTTTGCCTTTAGCTCAATGTGTTGCATTTTCTTTGGTCAACTGCTGCGCTGCACAGCTCAAACCCATTCAACATTATAATTATTATGTACTTCCGCACCTGTTTGAAAACACTAGGGAGTTTCCTTAATTTTCTAACTGTTGAAATAGGCCTTGTAGATGAATTAAGGTTGTGTTTCAAAGACATAATTTGTTTAAAAAGAATGTGGTATTGTATCACAATGATATGGAAACATGACAGTAGTGTAGTAGTGTTGATGTTTGCCACACAAAAAACAAGGATAACTAGTGTTTATGAGAAGTACATGACCTGAACTTATTTACTGTAATTGTGCATTTTATGTTACTTACATACATATTTTGTTGCACCTAATGCATCAAAGTGGAGCTAAATCATGTTTTCTCTTCTAGGGTGGAATTTCTTCTTGGAATTTGTTACATTTTGAACCTAATGACTACCATTGTTCTAAAGGAGTGCATTTTACAGCTGAATATGTGTTTTTCTTTGGGTCAGGCCTCCACCTTCAAACATCCTATTTGATTATGACCATTTCCCAAAGGATACAAGAGCATGTGGAAAGCCCACTTTCCAGCGCTGCCAACAAGCCCCTCTCTTTAATAATGAATAATTGGTGCGTTTGAGGGTTCAATGAGAGTTTTAGATTGACTACATTAAGCCAAAAACATATTACCGCCTACAATTGAAGCGGCTCCAACCAGAGCGCCTATTTCTCAAGCTTTGTTGGCTCAAACAACCGGTAAAGTCGTCATGATGTCGTCATGATGTCGTCATGATGTCGTCATGTCATTTCGATCGTCCCATGAACGCTGCAGGCAATGCGGCTGCGCTGCGGACTCCAAGGGCCTCGAGAGGTGGGATCCGGCCGATCGATGGATAGATCATGATAGATCCATATTTGGATGAAAAAAATGAAAGACACCATTGGTAATACCTGTGATGTATTTGCACTTGTTGCAAGAGGCCATAAAAGGCCTCAATGACCGCCAACCTCAATTTCCACCATGTGATATATAATTAGTTGGAATTGAGAATGGACAAACCTCCACCTGTGAACCGTTCAAGTGCAAGCTGTGGTGATCCTCGCATTTCCTAAAGCCACTGGCAACTGGCTCCCTGAAACCCAGTGATCATCGCATATCTTTGGCCTCAGCGCTCAGTCTTAATCGCCGAGGTGATTGTGGCCTGGTTTCAGCACCGGCGGAAGCTCATGGCCGCCCGAAGGCTGTGCCTTGTGTTGGACCGGGGGCCCAAACGGCTTGAGTGCAGGTGGGTAAAGAGTACAAATGACACCCTATAAACATAAATTCATATAAACTCAATGCTATAATATAAACATCGCAGTAACCAGCCATTGGAGTGTCAGTTTACAATCCAAAATTTGGGATGGTTTATTATTGAGTGTGCTGCTTTTTGGGGGCAACGTGTCTAAGATTGGCCATTTTTAGGGATTATTTCAGAAGTGTCCCAGAAGACGAAGTCCTGATGACGTCATCAATAAGAGTGGAATCTCAAGGACAAGGGATAGCCGCATTGGTTGGGCAAAACGGATATTGTTTATAAAACCAGTCGGCGGGTTTGCGAGATTGGTTGAACAAGCTTCCAGAAAGACATTTACACATAATTTTAGAATATTTTAGAGGGCAAGGTTCTAAGGAAGATTGCACGGCAGTAGCGCAAGGCAATGTGAGGGTGAGTTGTGCCTTGAAGATTGGGGTCCATTGGAACAATGGTTTCACCACGATTTATTAAAGCCATCACAGACAGCTCTTTCCTAAATGGTGCCCTCAGCCGTTGGTTCAAGACATGATCCCGGGATGGTGTGGCAGCTGTTGAAGCTGTGACAAGTCTTGTCACCAAGATGCAACCGTGTTTGGCGTGTTGCAATGAATGCGAGGGCGAGGGTGAGGGAGTAGATCTGCACGCGCCTCGGCTGGTGAGAACATCGGTACTTCTGGGGGTTCGGAATCCGAAACAACACAAACAGTTTGAGGACCGTGATGGGGGCCAAATGGGGCCAATATAAACAGAACATGAAACATATGAAAAAACATTTGTTTACTCATGTCACTCATGTCTTGCCACGTGATGTGGGACATGCTAGCTACTTCACATACCGTATGATCATGTATGATCAGGGTACACGCTGGAAACGGGACCTAAAAACAAAGTGAGTGTTTTGTAGGTTCATTTGAGAGGCGCGAGTCCCGGATGAGATTGAGCAATCTTGTTAAGAATTTGAAGCTACATAAGCAACCGATACTCAAACAAGGTTTGGATATGCTTGGTGTAAACTTGATGGGTTTCACAAGGAACATTGTTGCAATCAATGGGCAGGTCTAATTGGTCACATGACCATCCTTGATGATAAATAGTTGTGCAATAATAAGGTGCAAATGGTACAATCATAATTTGGAATAGTCAAACAATCACAAGAACTGTACATTTTTTTACAGTATCACATGCACAGCATTCTCCATAGAAAATTGTCACATGGTGTCATCATACGTAATCATAACATGTGATCAACATATGTGACCATTATATGCAGTCATCATTCATCGTCAAACTCAAACATCACGCTTTAATACACATATAATTCAAATATAACAATAGAATACAAATTAATACAATATGAAATAAAATATCATACAATATAATCTAATACATTCAAATACAATATAATATTATATATATACAATACAACTGAATCATCACATGCATATTTTTCCCCATCTGCCAGGTCATGGTCTTTAGATTCTAACACCCTGATCGCTCCTTTTTCCTCGCCAGCTTGCCATGCGAACCCGCCAGAAAAACCTGTCGGAATATATGTCATGCAGATAGAATGCCAGATAAAATGCACGAAATATCAGATAGAATGTCAGAATATAGCAGGATATTTGCAACGGCAGGGATCACACCAAAGAACGTATTCATGCACTAGTTTTTGTTTAAAAAGAACCGGCAAGTATCATGATCATGTTTGAACCATATTATATTGTCCTCTTCTCTTACCATATAGACTTGCAAAACTTCTTACAATTATCATCATAATTATCTTATTCAAATAAATCTATACAAATAATATGTAATCATAATGTGTAATTATCATGAAACATTATATACAGTCGTCCAATCATCCTCATCCTCATTACCCCCTCCTCCTTCTCCTCCTCCTCCTTCACATCATCATCATCATCATCATCATCATCATCATCATCATCGTCATCGTCATCGTCATCGTCATCGTCATCGTCATCGTCATCGTCGTCATCGTCGTCATCATCATCATCATCATCACCGCCGCTATTGTCCTTAAATAATGATGGACCCGATACGGTTTTTGTATTTTTGTGTAACCCAATTCTACTATCCACAAGAGGCATGGCAGCTTAACAAAAATGCAATCAGATAGCAAACAATCCTAAAAATCGGCTGTTGAGTCGTTGAGAAGTTTGCGTTCGGGCATTTTTCATGCGATATTTGGAACGATTAGGTTGAAACTGGTTTGTTCACACAATTTTATATTATATTATTATATACATTTACATGTGCAAATGATTCCGTAGCTTCATACTATCACCCATCCTTGAAACATGTGATGAGGATCTCCAAGCAGATACACAAGACGAACATGTATATAATTTGACTTCAAGTGATATTTTGTATGTTACATCATATGTTACACCAACAACCAGCTACACATAGTACCTCACTAAATCAATAAAACAGCTATACATATAGATACATACATACTAATATTGGCATCTGGAGACACGCACACAGATACATATACATACATAAATTTAAATACATATATTATATAATTATATTCATATATACACATAAAATCAAGTGCATACACATGTGATTGAACAAACACCAGGTGGACGTCCAGAACCTGATGGTTTGTGTGCTGGACCCTGCCGACCCTGACGCCCATGACGCGTGCGACGCGCCTGTGCGAAGGTCCCAAAGTTCCCACAGTTCCCACAGTTCCCGGGGCTCCAAGCCCACGGAGGAGAGGAGAGTCCCTGCTTCTCGGCTGGTAACGGGTCCCATACCCAAAAGATTTGGAAAAGCTGTCATTTACCAGAATTTCAGAAGGATTGTGTTTTTTCATGGTTTTTCTCTATTTTTTGAGGTTTGCTTTATACATCGGTTTGTAAGTATGCACCTTAACAGCCTTAACAGCCTTAGCAGCAGCATTTTGCTGAAGTTTGTTTGATGTTTAGGGAAGATTATAAATCATTCCAGGTAATCTAGCCGGTATCTTACACTTCTGAGCACTTCAGGGCGTATAATTCTGACAATTCATAGGCTGACCTTTCACAATTGGGTCGTGACCATGTTTTGATGGCTTAGCCATCATGGTATTTGTTGATTGTGGGTTCGGTTCGCTCAACATCACCAAATTCCAGCAACCTTACTGGCCGACCCCACACAGATCAGTGATATGATAGTGATGTCCTAGCCCCCTGAAAAGTAACATGGAATCCAGACCCGAAAAAAATGTGACAGTGGTTGTTCCAAAAGATTTTGCATGAAGCACTTTTATTATGAGGTGCGACCACCAGTCTGCCGGGCTTTAGCCCCATAGCCTTTCTTTTGGAATCTCCAAAATGGCGATCCTTTCAGATGTCGGTTGGTGAAATAGTTGATGAAATCTTGGTCAGCCCTGGATGGATATACCTTACTTAACCTTTTGCTGTAAATAGTTGTGTACTGTAATATATATAATTATATATATATATATGTGCGTGTGTGTGTGTGCCAACTAAATCTAAGTGGCTAAAGATCTATTTTTGGTCCAGGTAGTGTCAAAGTCAGCCAGATGATTGATTGATGATGGTGAGCTTGGGCGTAGGGGGACAAAACCGATTTCAGGGGCGCAGGTTTCAGCTTTGGTTTCTTCCTTTAGAGATTCCGTCGTCTCAGTTCACGCGACCAAAAACCTCGATCGTTCGTGGTAAAACTGACGAAGACTATCTTTGAATGGATACGCATCGGGGATTGTCCAGCGCCAGCTGAGACTATACCAGGCTAACCTGGCTACAGATATTTGGCGTTGGCGAGATTGAGATCATTGACATGCTTTGACTTGAGGGTTGATGGAAACTATACCGTACACGGAAAAAATTGAATATATACTGCAAGCCATTGGGTTTGACTTTGAATTGGGGCCAAGAATCTTGGTTTTGGGTCAAACGTCCGTAACGTCCTGTACCATTTGGTAATCAAACATGGTTGGCTGGAAACCTCCACACTTAGTTCCAGGATTTCACAGGCAACGTTTGATTACCAGAAGGCCTGACATAACCAAAAAAAAAATGCGAATCATTTCATATGTGTTGCCCTTTTTACCCTCCAATGGGTAAATCCTCTCTCCTTTTTGCCGGGACCATGTCGACCAAGGGTGATTCATCTGGAGCCTTTCAACTGAAACACCGTTCGGGCACTGCCAATGTCTTCAATGAAGAGGTCATGACACACGCAGCATTGAGGCTTGGACTGGTTAAGCCATCCTGGTTATCACCCTGCCAACCACCATGGAAAGAGGGAAGGTGATTCAAAAAACTGCTCGTTTGGGTTTGTTTGAACATGAACTACCCCTTTTTATTTCATGTTTTGATGCTTTCTCAATGATTGTCATTCTCAGTCTCATCATATTTATTTTGTGTGTTCTCATATGTTTAATAAGACATTTTGGGAATCAACACCATTGTTGGGCAAAGCCATGAATCGCATTTGTTGCCGGTTTCAGTTTTCCCTCAATCCAATGGATTTTGAACTGAGGAAGGATTGCTACAACAACTACATGCTTCTCATTGGCAACAGCGACCACCTGCTGCCTTTGGCTCGCGCCAGATTACAACAGGGTTTGCGCTTGTGTGTCATCGATGTTGCTGGCGCGGAAGAGCGCGTTGACGCCTTGCGGGGTTTAGGCATGCACCATGAATTTGCGGTGCAGTAAAGGTGCACACGATCTTCCTTCATGGTGGTTCCATGTTGTTTCACAGTTATGCAATTGATTAGCTATAACTGGCTATAAATGGGATTATACATTCTATAAATGGGGTTGGAAGTACTTATAACATCTTATGACCGGTAGCCGGTAAAGGGCCATAACTGCAGATACAGTATGATTTCTGTTCACATACTCTCATATTTGGCTATGTTTGGCGTCAAAGGTGGCTCAGCAAGTAAAGGGACATGCGAGGACCAGTGCAGGAACTCTTACAGCGATCGTTCTTGGCTTGGCCACTTTAGCATCAAAGGATATTGACAACATGATTTGCCCTACAGGAATCACACATGATAGTTCAAATCTGCACAGTCAAAATCAATCAAAGTAGAGGCTTACTGGTGGCTTTTCCATTGCCGGGTTGGCAGGAGGGTCCAGAATGCAGTTCCGGCATCGAGGAAACCTCCTGCAAGTGTGATGAAGGCAACTGCTGACGATTTTCCCTACCGGACAAGACTCAACCCAAACACCCAAATAAACTCAACCCCATCAGCCAATTTGCTTTGACAGCTAATTTTCCCACATTGAAATTAGCATAAAAGGGGCGTACATCGCGCTCACCGCCCTCAACCGCGCAGCGCAGCCAACGCCCAGGAACGAGTGCAAGCTGACACCTTCATGCGTGCCTGGGATCCGCCACCCTCCGAATGTAGCCATGCAGTCTGCAAGTTGTGGGGACATCTGGCAGCGCACCAGCCACGGCACTGGTTGTCACTCGGCCCATGCCGTTGATGGAAGGGTGGATCAGGGGTGGATCCATGGCTTTGTGAAGGGTTTACACGGAAAGTTATCAAATCGTAGGGAAAATGCTGAGTAAGCGTATGCTTTCTTGGGAGTACCACATTTTCTATTCAAAAAAATAAACCAAGAATCTGTATATATATATATATGGCATATATAGTTTTCTTGCACCATGCCCATGATCAATGAAGAGTGTTGGACAAATCCTGAGAAAGACTGAACGAGAATGCCATGACGCCAACGAATTTCAATGAAGTGTTGCAGGGGCTCAGGAGATCCCAATGCCCCGAAGCAAGCTGACAATGTGAGCTAAGATGAAATGAGCCACGGCCATGTTAATTTGAAGAGCGCATAAGAGCGCGGCTTTAACAAATTTCCTGCGAATGCAACCAGCTGATCAGCTGGTCCTTGTCATTTTTGATTTTATGTTTTTCCTCAATCGTATGTCGATATGTGCATCATGCATACTATATATATATATATATTAAATATATATATATATATATAATACTATACCAGTTTTTCCCGAATGCGTAGCAAGGGTTCCCGTTTCACTCTGGGGGTCTGGGGGTTGAGGGTGTGTTCGCTCGACGTTGCGTTCACGGTCGCAACCGTCCGCAACCGTCCGCGCGATCCCGTATGGCCGTGCCTATGGGAAGTTCTGCAGGAGGGATCATTTTTGGAGGTTTCAGACGTCGGGTTGCTTCGTTTCGTGTGGCAGGCGTGGCACGTCGTGACATTCAGAGGTGTATTGTAACATGTCGAAAGTCGTTTTGTGTGGCAGGCGCAATACTTTTGCGACGTTTTCGCAAGATGTGTTGCAGTTTTCGTGGCAGGCGCAGTACTTTGGACGTGTCCATCGTCATTTTTCGTGGCAGGCGCAGCACTTTAGACGTGTCGTGTTGCGTGTTTTTTGTAAATCGCATTGGCAGGGCTGCGTCAATTGGCGACAAGGTGCAAATTCCGTGGCAGGCGTGGCATTTTGTGCGATGTGCTGAAAATTGACGGAAGCCTCGCACGAAACATCGATTTTGAGGTTGCAAATTTTCAGGTTCTAAGGAAAACTCGTAGGAAAACGTCGATTTTGAAGCTACAAAGTGTGAAAATTCGAGGAAGTCTCGCACGAAATGCTCGTTTTGGTGCTTCCACCTGTCTCGTCTCGCGTCATTGGTTTTATGGTGGCTTCGCCGTGTCTATGGGGGAAGCTGCAAAACATCTCTCTTCGGCATGTTTCAAAGTGTGAAAATTGGAGGACGTCTCGCACGAAATGCTCGTTTTGGTGCTCCCACGTGTCTCGTCTCGAGTCTCTGGTTTTCCTGTGGTTTCGCCGTGTCAATGGGGGAAGCCGCAAAACCTCTCCTATTCGAATGTGTCCAGGCAGGTTGTCATGTCGTTTTGCGTGGCAGGCGTGGCACTTTGTGACATTCCAAGCTGTTTGCTAACGTGTTGAAAATATCAAAATTGGAGGACATCTCGCACGAAATGCTCGTTTTGGTGCTCCCACGTGTCTCGTCTCGAGTCTCTGGTTTTCCTGTGGTTTCGCCGTGTCAATGGGGGAAGCCGCAAAACCTCTCCTATTCGAATGTGTCCAAGCAGGTTGTCATGTCGTTTTGCGTGGCAAGCGTGCCACTTTCCTCACTCCACACTCCACACTTTACACTCCTCACTTTAGCCTCCACACTCCACACTCTACACACCACACTCTACACTTTCCACTCCAGACTCCACACTCTACACTTTACGCTCCACACTCCACACTCTACACTTTACGCTCCACACTCCACACTCCACACTTTACACTCCTCACTCCACACTCCACACTTTGCACACCACACTTTACACTCCTCACTCCACACCCCACACTTTACACTCCACACTCCACACTTTACACTCCGCACTTCACACTCCACACTTTCCACTCAACACTCCACACTCCACACTTTACACTCCACACTCCACACTTTACACTCCTCACTCCACACTTTACACTCCACACTTTACACTCTACACTCCCCACTCCACACTTTACACTCCACACTCTATACTTTACACTCTACACTATACACTCTACACTCCACACTTTACACTTTACACTCCACGATTTCCACTTTACACTCCTCACTCCACACTTTACACTCCACACTCTGCACTTTACACTCCACACTCCACACTCTACACTCCACACTTTACACTCCACACTCCACACCACACTCTACACTTTCCACTCCTCACTCCACACTTTACACTCCTCACTTTACATTCCACACTCCTCACTCCACACCACACTCTACACTTTCCACTCCTCACTCCACACTTTACACTCCTCACTTTACACTCCACACTCCACACTCTACACACCACACTCTACACTTTCCACTCCAGACTCCACACTCTACACTTTACGCTCCACACTCCACACTCTACACTTTACACTCCACACTCCACACTTTGCACTTTACACTCCTCACTCCACACTCTACACTCCACACTCCACACTCTACACTCCACACTCTACACTTTACACTCCATACTCCACACTCTACACTTTACACTCCACATTCTACACTTTACACACTCTACACTCCCCACTCCACACTTTACACTCCACACTCCTTACTTCACACTCCTTACTTCACACTCCACACTCCACACTCTACACTTTCCACTCCACACTGCAGACTGGTAACAAGGGAAACATGTACAAGACTGTTCAAATAAACTATTGCAGAAAGGTATTGTGCGTCACTGCATAACCATGTGTTTTGACATCTGTACCATTAACATACGTGTGAGCATTCGGGTTCGTGGGCTTCATCTTGTTTTTTACTTAAACTTATTTTTTATTTGTATGGAACGGGTTAGCAACCCTGGGAGTAGAGAAGAGTAGCAGTCTCTACTAAAAATACCCGCAGCACGTACGCTACGCCCCACAGGTACTTCGCTATATACACGTTCATGTTGTTTTTGTCAGGGTTCATTTAGGCCCCTTTAGGGTTTCTTGAGGGTTCTTTAATTTAGGGGGTTTCCAAGGGTTTTTCTAGGTTCTCTTTAGGGTTTATCTAAAAAGGGTTGAAAACAGCGAAAGGATTTCAGCCGAATCCCCGCAGAGGGTCATCAATCACGTCCCTTACGAAGCGACGTGATGGACATCAAGTTAAATCATATCAACATAGTGGAAGGCCACAAAGTACTGCAAAGGTCACCAAAAATGAGGTTCCCGACAATCATCCCAAAAGAGTTTGGGGCATAGCACAAGTGCTGGCCGTAAAAATAGCGCCGATTTGGTTTTGTACATTGATCATCTATATTGTTTATTGATTGTTTTGGATATTTTTGCGGGTTTCTGTCAATACATCGTTTTATGGAATGTATAAAGGCTTTATATACCCAGCAGTAATCAAACATGGTTTGCTGGAAAATGTCACAGAGTAATTCGATGAATTCCCGGCTAGCCATGTTTGACGACACCCAAGAGTACCATCCAAATATATTACTATAGTCATATACGGTACATCATTACGGTACCTATGATTGATCCTGATTCTATCCCCATTTTAGACAATTAAATCCCCCATATCCCCATTAAACACCATATTGTTTTCTTTTTTGTGGGATGGGGATGATGGGGTACCCCACATTTTAACTCCATGTTAGCTGGTGAAACCCCCATGAAAATCAAACAAGTTTGGTTCTGAAATCCATATTTTGAGCGGTTTAAGTGCCATTAAATATACCATTATATAGTGGATATTAATTGATGATTTTCAACTGTAAAGATCCATTTAGATGGTTTACAAAGCCCATGAACGATAGATAAGTGTATAGTTATATCATGTTACCAAAAACAATAACAAAAAAAAAGGATAAATCATACTAATTACCTGGTTTACTAGGGATGATTGGAACCCAGGATAGGAAATATCTCCAGATGTCCCAAAAAGCTACCCTCATCTCACAGGCTCCGAGGGCCAGACCTGGTGCGACTTCTACCGGGTCAGGTCCTGCAGATTGTTGAGGTGCCAGATGGGCAGATCCCTTCAGCTTAAGTGGGATTTCACATGTTATACTGGGACTTAGCCACCACTCAAAACGGGGATTTCAGCATCAAACATCGGTTTTTAGTGAGACTTCACCACTGGAAATCGGGATTTAACAACAATTTGATTTTAACAGGACTTACTGTAACCGCTTAAAATGGGGATTGAACCAAGAATCATGGGAGTCTTAATGGATCTTAATGGGATTTAACCAATGAATTTTGGGATTTAAACATTGAAAATTGGAGTTCAACGGATGTACAAAATGCCGATTTAATCAACAACAATAGTGGTATAGTGGGAATACAACAGGATATCATAGGGATTACCTTGGATGGGCATAAGGATGTAATAGGGGGTGTACAGCAATATCTTGATGGAAAGATTGCCAATAGTTGATGTGCCTCGCACCTCAGCTGACCAAATATAACTTACCCTTTGGCTATTTAACTATAAACAATCACCATGTTCGGTAAATCATCATAAAACGCCAATACATTGTATTTTCCATAGCCGTCTTAAATAATCAGAGGGTAACCACTTCATACAGTTTCTTAAAAAAGTGACTAGGGTCCTCCAGCAGAAGCTAGGGCCCCTATCGATGGATGGAATGGTTTGCCTGCACTGGCGCTTGGAATTTCTCTTTGAAAGGGGAGCAAAGCAGTAAGACCATTCATGTCACCCAGATTCTTCGACATGTCTCGTCGGGATCATGTGATCAAACCCAGTTGGACTGGCCCCACATGTGATGGCATTGATTTGTTGATGCAAAAAGGGTTGCATATGGGTTGCCTGAAGGCAGATGCCCCTCCGATCCTAAACGATTCCTAAACGAGAAAATTCCATGGGGAAGATTATGATTTACCTATTTACCATCATTTTTTTGGGAGGTAACTAACTTTCAGACAAATCCATATCCTTCTAAAAGATTCAAAAAACAACTCCTAAAATGTGCTATAGGAAAAACTTATAGGACACCCCGATATGTATCCATATTTGAAGGCAAAACCATTAATTTTTTCTTTTGTTTGCGAATTCACAAAAGCAAATCCCCAGATGAGGTGAAATGTCAACCGGAGGAATGTTTCGTTTTGGGGTACAGTTAAGAATCAGAAGCAGACAATCAAAACGGTGTGAGGAACCTCATCCCCATCCCAGGTCAACCTCTGTTTTGTAGGTGTGTGAGTTTGTCACCGGCTAAGGTTTGCATAGGTTTGCAACGAGTAGAACCGCGACTTAATCCAGTGTTGAATCATGTTGAATCAATAATTGTGAATCAATTTGGCAATGTTTTAAGCCTCTTTTTAGCGAACATAATCATCATGAATCACTCGTTCTTCCAAAAATACCAATCATTTTGGCCGGCAGGTCGAGCAGTATGGCATCGGCGTGGTGGTACGGAACGCTTCTGGGCAGCTGAGTTGGGCATTGGAAGGCTATGTAGTGAACGTGGCAGGCTATGAGCCAAGGACAGGGTGTCAAAGGTGTTGTGGCTATCTAAAAACCTCCATGCTGAAACAAAAGGTAGACATAGGATGACATAGGTAGATGTTATATATATATATATAAATATAATTTTTATATATATATATACCCCGTAAGTCCTAAGGCCGTACTAGATGAGTCCTTAGGAAAAGTTGCACATAATGCTGCCCTCGCAGAGAATGCCGAGTGTTTATGGCCGAGTGCTTATAACAATGTTATGGGTTCTACGTCTAAGAGTTTATAGCAATAATACCAATAGTTCTACAGCCGAGGGTTTAGAGCAATGTCCGCTCACGATTGCTGACGATTCGCTCACGACTCTCACGATGTTTCAGCCGCTATATGGCCTTTACGTAGGCCCTACAGGGCCGTACTTTTTTAGGGCCCTGCTCACGATTACTCACGATTATATGCTCACGATTACTCACGATTATATACTCATGATTCAGGATGTTATAGAGCAATGTTCCTTTTTAGGCCCGAGACCTCAAAAGGTACACCTAAAAGATGTTATAGCAGAGTTATTTTTGAGGTCGGAGACCTCAAAAGGTACATCAATTGTATCATATATGGACGTGCTTTTTGAGTCTTTGGACTTCCAGGGTATACATATCACATATATATATATATATATAGATGATATACATGTTGATACGTGTATTATTTTGTTTTGATTTGCGTATAATAAAGCTATTAGATTCCTATATGTAGACAGAGAGATAGATAGATAGATAGATAGATAAATAAATAGATAGAGATAGATAGATAGATGGATAGATAGGTAGATAGATAGATAGATAGAGAGATAGAGAGATAGAGAGATAGAGAGATAGAGAGATAGAGAGATAGATAGAGATAGATAGAGATAGATAGAGATAGATAGAGATAGATAGAGATAGATAGAGATAGATAGATATATAGATAGAGATAGAGATAGATAGATACATAGATAAAGATAGACAGATAGATAGATAGATAGATAGATAGATAGATAGATAGAGGTATAGATAGATTTAGATAGAGATAGATATAGATAGATACAGATGGATTTAGATATAGAAATATATATATATATATATAAATATATAGATAGATATAGCTAGATATAAATAGATGTAGATAGATGTAGATAGATATAGATAGATACTATCAGATATTAATAGGTATATATAGATAGGTGTATATATATATATATTCCTACATAGATAGATATAGATATATATATATATAGATAGATAGATAGAAATTGATACAGATAGATATAGATAGATGTAGATAGATATAGATACAGATAGATACAGATAGATAGATAGATAGATAGATAGATAGATAGATAGATAGATAGAGAGATAGAGAGATAGAGAGATAGAGAGATAGAGAGACAGAGAGATTGAGAGATAGAGAGATAGAGAGATAGAGAGATAGGTAGAGAGAGAGATAAATAGATAGATAGATAGATAGATATATAGATAGATATATATATATAGATATATAGATAGATAGATTGATTGATAGCTAGCTAGCTAGCTAGGTAGATAGATAAATACATAGATAGATAGATAGATAAGACAAGACAAGATAAGATAAGATAAGATAGATAAGAAAGATAGATAGATAGATAGGTAGATAGATAGATAGACAGATAGATAGATATATAGATAGATAGATTAGATTAGATTAGATTAGATTAGATAGATAGATAGAAAGATAGAAAGATAGATAGATAGATAACTAGATAGAGAGAGATAGACAGACAGACAGACAGACAGACAGACAGACAGACAGATAGATAGATAGATAGATAGATAGAGAGAGAGATAGATAGATAGATCGAGAGAGAGAGAGAGATAGATATATAGATAGACAGAGAGATAGAGAGATAGAGAGATACATAGAGAGATAGAGAGATAGAGAGATAGGTAGAGAGAGAGAGAGAGATAGATAGATAGATAAATAGATAGATAGATAGATAGATAGATAGAGAGATAGATAGATAGATAGATAGAGATAGAGAGATAGAGAGATAGAGAGATAGAGAGATAGAGAGATAGAGAGATAGAGAGATAGAGGGATAGAGAGATAGAGAGATAGAGAGATAGAGAGATAGAGAGACAGAGAGATTGAGAGATAGAGAGATAGAGAGATAGAGAGATAGAGAGATAGAGAGATAGGTAGGGAGAGAGAGATAAATAGATAGATAGATAGATAGATAGATAGATGGACAGACAGATAGATAGATAGATAGTTGGATATTTAGATAGATAGTTGGATATTTAGATAGATAGTTGAATATTTAGTATATTATATATATATATATTTATACCTGTAGATATACACACGTGTGTTTGTGTGTGTTTGTGCTGATTAGTGACAGTTTTATGATTTTGGAATGAGGTATTATGTTTTTTCAGTTTTTTGTCTACCGGTTCCTTGAATTACGATGTTTTTTGGGTGTATCACCTTGCTGCAGGAGTATGCCAACCCTCAGGGAGCACCTGAGAAATGAGGGCATCTCAGCCGCATTTGTGAAGGCTAGGGGAGTGTAGAGAGCCCAGGGGAAGCCCAAATGGCAAGATAGGATGATATCCAATAGGAAAGTCATTGTGCATATCTCCATCGTTGGAGTTATTTTATGTCAGATTTGCGGGGTGCAACCTCCATGTTTTGGACTAGTCCAGAGCCAAAAACGCACTAAGACTAACTTCCACTTTGTGTTTGCATTTGCACATGTTCCGCATTCTACTCGGTTATATCACGATTCTATAATGTTCTACATATATATATAATTGTTGTATTTACATTTACATATATATATATTCTGTATGCAGATGATGATTGGGCAACAAAACCAGCTGACCATGACACCTTTGGACATCAGATACCAAAACCACACCTGATATTTCCCGGCCATGGACTCGACTCGATCCGAGGTATTGAAGAACTCATCGATCAGGTTGGTCCTGATTCTTGGGATGAACTTGGCGCTAGTGCTGAAACATCCCGTAACGGTTGGTGCCAATTTAACTTTGACCCATAGCCATCCCATTGTCATCTTTCAAGTTCCAGTTTCGAAACTAGGATTTTTTGATTTTTTGGAGGAGGGCTATTTTTCTCGGATTGTTTTTTTTTGTTTCCAGCCTGGTTTTGTGGCTTTTGTGAATTCTGTAGCTTCTGTTGCTTTTGTGGGTGTGTGGCTTCTGTGGCTTCACCATGCTTTACCAATCTACCTATCTATCTATCTATCTATCGATCGATCGATCTATCTATCTATCTATCTATCTATCATATCTATCTATCTACTCTAACCTAATCTAACCTGATCTAATCTGATCTCATCTTATCTTGTTTTATCTTGTGTTATCTTGTCTTACATTGTTTTATCTTATCTAGAATCTATCTAACCTATCCAACCTATCTAATCTATCAATCTAATCTATCTAATCTATCTAATCTATCTAATCTATCTAACTTATCTAATCTATCAAATCATTCAAATCTATCAAATCTATCTAATTTATCTAATCTAATCTATATCTAATCTATCTAATCTAATCTATCAGTCTATCTGTTAATCTATCTATTCATTTCTTTTAATCTATCTATTTAGTCTATCTATTTAGTCATCTATTTAATCTCTCTATTTAATCTGGCTATTTCCCCACCTACCGGTGGGGGTTGCTAGATTTTAACAGAGCTCTTCTCCGCCTCCTTCGCCTCCTCCGCCTCCTCACCCGCCGCCTCCTCCTCGCAGTCCAGATCCCAGTGGGCACAGCCGGACCTCCACCGCGAGCTCCAGATCCCAGTGGGCACTGCCGGACCTCAACCGCGAGTTGCAGATCGCCAGTGGGCACTGCCGGACCTCAACCGCGAGCTCCAGATCCCAGTGGGCACTGCCGGACCTCAACCGCGAGCTCCAGATCCCAGTGGGCACTGCCGGACCTCAACGGCCAGATAGAATGCCAGAAGATATGCCAGATGGAATGTCAGATAGAATGCCAGAAGATATGTCAGATAGAATGCCAGAAGATATGCCAGATAGAATGCCAGAAGATAGGCCAGATAGAATGCCAGAAGATATGCCAGATAGAATGCCAGAAGATTTGCCAGATAGAATGCCAGAAGATATGCCAGAAGATATGCCAGATAGAATGCCAGAAGATTTGCCAGCAAGAAAATGTATAAATGTCATGGTGGGGATCACACGGTAAAGTAATTAATCTATATGTTTAATCTATCTATTTAGTCATTTATTTAATATATCTATTTAATTTGTCTTTTTAATCTATATAGTTAATCTATCCATTTAATCAATCTATTTAACCTAATCTGACCTTAATCTAACCTAATCCAATCTAATCTAATCTATCTATCTATCTATCTATCTAATCTAATTTATCTAATTCAATCTAGCTAATCCAATCCAACCCAATCCAGTCCAATCCAATCTAATCTAATCTAATCTTATCTAATCTTATCTAATCTTATCTAATCTTTTCTAATCTTATCTAATCTTATCTAATCTTATCTAATCTTATCTAATCTTATCTAATCTCATCTAATCTTTCCTGACCTTTTCTAATCTTATCTAATCTTATCTAACCTTTTCTAATCTTATCTAACAATCTTATCTAATCTTATCTAATCTTTTCTAATCTTTTCTAATCTTATCTAATCTTATCTAATCTTACCTAATCTTATCTAATAATCTTATCTAATGTTATCTAATCTTATCTAATCGTATCTAATTTTATCTAATCTAAATCAAATCTAAACCAAACCTAAATCTAAATCTTATCTAATCTTATCTAATCTTATCTAATCTTACCTAATCTTATCTAATCTTATCTAATCTTATCTAATCTTTTCGAATCTTATCGAATCTTATCTAATCTTATCTAACCTTTTCTAATCTTGTCTAATCTTATCTAATCTTATCTAATCTTACCTAGTCTTATCTAATCTTATCTAATCTTTTCTAATCTTTTCTAATCTTATCTAATCTTATCTAATCTTATCTAATCTTTTCTAATCTTTTCTAATCTTATCTAATCTCATCTAATCTCATCTAATCTCATCTAATCTTATCTAATCGTATCTAATCTTATCTAATCTTATCTAACCTTATCTAATCTTCTCTAATGTTTTCTAATCTTATCTAATCGTATCTAACCTTATCTAATCTTATCTAATCTTATCTAATCTTATCTAATCTTATCTAATCCTATCCATCCATCTATCTATCTACCTATCTATCTTTCTATCTATCTATCTATCTGTCCATCTTTCTATCTATGTATCTATCTATCTATCTATGTATCTATCTATCTATCTATCTATCTATCTATCTATCTATCTATCTATCTATCTATCTATCTATCTATTTTCTATCTATCTATCTATCTACCTATCTATCCATCTATCCATCCATCTATCTATCTATCTATCTATCTATCTATCTATCTATCTATCTATCTATCTTTATATACACAACTTTAACTTGACCATAAACCAACCCTAAATAACCATGAATAGCCCTAAATAACACGATAAATATCAATATATATATATATATATTTAAATTACCCTAAACCAACCATAAACAAACCCAATATAACCCTCCCTATAAATAAGCACAAAACCAACCCTAAACTAAATACCCCTAAACCAACCCTAAATAAACCCTAAACTAACCCTAAATAAACCCTGAACCAACCCTAAACCAACCCTAAACAAACCCTAAACCAAGCCTAAATAAACCCTAAATAAACCCTACACAATCTTTAGATAAATCGTAAACCAACCCTAAATAAACCCTAAACCAACCCTAACCCAACCCTAAATAAACCCTAAACCAACCCTAAACACCCCTAAACCAACCCTAAAAATAACCCTAAACCAACCCTAAAAATAACTTTGTATCCCTACATGTACCTTAATCCAACCCCCTAAACAAACTTTAGATAAACCGTAAACCAAAATTCAGCAAAGTACAGGTTTTTGCTCCAAAATGTAGCAAATAGCAAGGAAAAGTGCCCCAGACAGGAAAAAAAATCTGCACCCTTTTTTGGACCTCCAGGCCAGGAAAATTCATGAATGCATCCATCAAATGTGACAAGACTTTCAAGACAGTCATCTTAAGGTCATAATCACCATCATTATATGACTACATGATTTACTGGTTTCCTTCTTTCCTTGGGGACATTATCATTGGTAGAGGTGGCCAGAGGCTGGGGAAACCTTGCTGTACTTCTCACTGAGTTTCCAAATCGAGAATTGGTTTCATGGAATAACATGACCGATAAATACAGGAAAACCATAGAAACTCCACAATTATAGTGTCAATTAGTGCCATATTTTGATAGCAAGTTCAAGAATCGTTATTTTTCCTCCATGATTCCCCATTGTTTCAGCCATTCAACCCCTTGGAAGACTGCAGGAATTTCAGGAGGCCAAGCCCTATGGCATGTTCGACAAGCCCCACGTTTTTCTCTCCTCGGCGCTCTTAATTCCTGTGCTGGGTCTCAACATCACTGGCTGGATGGTTTTTTCCCGTGCAAGCTTTGGAGGCGGCCTTGGGAAGGGGGTTGATTTTGAGGACAGAGGATCATCCCAGTTGGAAACTGGTTGGAACTCACTTATCCAAAGGATAAAACAGTTGGGGGACTCGTAGACCAGCCTTATGAACCATTTATATTCCACTTGGGATGATCCAAGTATCCAGTTATGTTGCCTTGGGGCCCTACCATTTAGACATGGGGTCCCGAATTGCCACACTTTGGGTTATTTGCCGGATCTGCCGTGTGCAGGAAATCGAGGATTTGATTGTCCATTTGTGGTAACATATATATACGCATCTTGATTTACCATGATTTAATGAAATATAATTGATAAAAATAATATTAATATTAACAAAAACAAAACCAATAATAATAATACTCATCAGCATCATCATCATCACCATCATCATCATCATCACATCACCATCATCGCCATCACCATCACCATCATCACCATCACCATCATCATCATCATCATCACCATCAGCATCACCATCAGCATCACCATCATCATCATCATCATCATCACCATCCCCATCGCCATCACCATCACCATCCCCATCGCCATCGCCATCCATCACCATCACCATCACCACCACCACCATCACCATCATCATCATCATCATCATCATCATCACCATCACCATCACCATTAGCATCAGCATCACCATCACCGTCACCATCACCACCACCATCATCACCATCATCATCATCATCATCATCATCATCATCATCATCATCACCATCATCACCATCACCATCATCATCATCATCATCATCATCATCATCATCATCATCATCACCATCAGCATCACCATCAGCATCACCATCATCATCATCATCATCATCACCATCCCCATCGCCATCACCATCACCATCACCATCCCCATCGCCATCGCCATCCATCACCGTCACCATCACAATCACCATCACCATCGCCATCGCCATCAACATCGCCATCGCCATCACCATCATCATCATCATCATCATCATCGTCGTTGTCATCATCAACAGTATCAGCATCAGCATCATCATCGCCATCACCATCAGCATCAGCATCAGCATCACCATCACCGTCACCATCACCATCACCACCATCATCATCACCATCATCATCACCATCATCATCATCATAATCACCATCACCATCACCATCCCCATCGCCATCGCCATCACCATCGCCATCGCCATCGCCATCACCATCATCATCACCATCATCATCATCATCAGATCAAACTACCTTGTGGCAAACATGGCCATAGAAAATCACCCATTTATAGATATATAAACGGGCGATTTGCCATAGCAATGTTGCTTTAGATTACCAGAGGGTACCTTGAAGTGGTTGATGGTCAATTGATGGTTGTCTTTTTGGTTTGCCTTCAGGCTCATGGTCAGGATCTTCAGGAAGCATATAAATATTGCAAGCCTTTCCCTATGAATGCGTGTCTCAATTTCAATTCCATGCAAAACATGTGAAAGTTATTGGGTTTGGTGGGTTCTAGTTCTATTTTGACCTGTTAGTTGCACCCACTCCACTAGGTTCGTGTGAACACAGGGTACCCCCACTGATTAATATCACATACTTTCCTTCTTCAATCGTCATTTTATCGGACCATTTTCAGTCAAACCTACCATCAAGCATCAATGTAGAACTCTGGAAAACGAAGCAACGAGGGAATTTGGGAACCAACCCAGATTCCAAGCCACTTGACCGAGAAGAGAACATCCCAATGTATCCAATATATCTATACATATCTATCATTTCCGACCTATATCCAAGCTCCTTTCATGCAGCAGTTCTTGTCGCGAAAGGTTTGGAGTTCTTCCGTGGGCTCTTTCTCTTCATTGTTTGCCTATCGGCTGCAGAAGCTGCAAGAACAGTGGTTGCCCCACCAAGTCTCCGTCCTGGGTTGTTTGAAACCAGAAGCGCACATGGAACAGATTCTCCTGGGTGGACCGCAGAGTTTGGTGCAGTCACCAACAAATTAGGAATATAATGCTTAGTATATATATATATATATCACATATATGTATATCACATATATATATATATATACACATATTTATATATATATATATACACATTCATATATCATATATATATATATATCTAAGACTCCATGGTCCATATATATAATATATATATATACATTTGCCCTAGTCGTTCGCAAGAAACCTATACGGGGGTTTGCTAGGACATAGAGGGACATTTTCCTGGTACGTTCGATCAGGTCTTCCCCGTATAGTCGGCACATGTTTCCTAGTATAGGCGCGTGGGATAGCAATGTGGAGTGAGAGAAAACCAAACATTGCTTCAAATCGAATTAACAAAAAATATCAACTGAAATATGTTTAAAAATCGGACGGACCGTGGGCAACCGTGGCAACACGTGGAACGCACATGCGGGGATGTGGAACGACCTCCTGGGGACGTGGAAAGGATGTAGTGGCATGTGGACGGGGGGTACCCTAATTCTGCACGAAATTTGGCGAACTCGTCACCGTGCTCAGAGAGTTCTGCCGAAATTTCACACTATGGCTAGTGTTGATAAATTCATTGTATCAGTATGTCTAGTGAGTGCATTGAGACCTCCATGGCTGCAAAATTCGATGGAGAGACTCGACCAAGTCATTTCCCTGCATAGGCCAGAGGGTCTTCCTGATATATATAGTCGTTTTTTTTTCACAATGTTCGTTCCATAAACCCCTTTATGGTCGAGCAAAACCCGTTGTAGTCGACCAAACCTGATATGGCCTAGGCTATAGCAGAAATTGTCGAATACAGTATACAATGTATACATAAATACACATATTATGTAATGTATGTATGTGTATATATATATATATTGTATTTTCTACCCACCCCAATCTAATCATATCATACATTTCATATCAACATATGTGATGTGCAAACGTCTCAGATCATCTCAGTTCCAAGGCTTGCCCATCTACCGTTTCGGCAGCAGTTTCTGGGGCGAAGCCTTCGCCGGGCACTACACCTCCTGGCGCTTCCACGCGGTGCTGACGGCCTGCGCGGCCACGGCGCCGTGGTTGGTTGTTTAATGTGTATTGAATATCTGTAAACTTATATATATGTTTATATATGTATATATATGTATATATATATGCATACATGTTGATGTATTATTATGGGAAATTTAAGTTTCTGAATGTTTGTTTGTTCTGCCTCGTTTTTATATTCGCATGCACATATACATATACTGTATTTAAATATATATATATATGTTTACATTTACATTGCAAAATTGTTTAAAGAAAAGGTTGCATATAAGAATAGCCAAAAACCCAATGACGCCGCTGGCTGACTAAGGGGTTCTGCTAGACTATCCTACCTTTTTGATTGGAGTTTCTCTATGGGCATGATGGAACATGATGCTTGTGATTGTGCCCAGGGTACCCCTGAAGCTCAGAAAGAAGGAGAAAATTACGAAAGAACTTCCGAACCCTTGAAGTGATTTTTGTTTCTCAAAATCAAGATGGGAAGTGGCAACTTAAAAAGACGCTTAAAGATAACGCAGGCAAACGAATGACATGTTCCATAGGGCAACTACGCAGGCTAAAACAATGGTAACATAATGTAACATATGCAAGAGTTGTTTGAATTCACCCCATGGTTCCTTGATGGCAATTCATCAATGTTGGTGTGGCATCATCTCAGCATTTGTCGGGTCTGAGGTATCAATGTCCCTGCCATGGCTCTTTAGGCTTTTGGGCCTTGGCATTCCCAGCACCATGATGATGGTCAGTGGCCTGACTGGAATGATTGGAGCAAGCTTTGCAAGCCTGAAAGTGAACCCTCGGCACATGTCGGCTGTTGTGAGCCTCGACAAAGCTCATGAAATAGGATGAAATAGGAAGAGAGAGAGGCAAACTTCATATTCCATAAACTTGGCAGTTCATCAGGGGTCGCCAAATGAGGCTATGACCATCATTACACCCAGTGGTGTTAGCTCGTCGCTAAGGTGGTGGGGCTATGACTTTGATTGGATGTTCGGTTTTCCAGTTGTACTGGCAAAGGCACCACTGGGTCACGGTGGGTCTGAATATGGGGAATTTAACTAATCATATTGTTTACTAGGATATTATGGGATATGTATGTACCTGGAACAAACTATGTTTTCGAAAGTAATTTTAAGACAATTTCAAGGTAATTATATCAATATATAAAATGATATAAAATGCAAATGTTGAGAACATCCTAGAGTATTGTTTCCATTCGCATCTTGGTGCCCTACCAAAAAAAGGCCATTGGAGCGTGGTCATTTGGGGCCTGATTATCCCATTTCTGGAACCTAAAGTTGGTGTCAAAAAATGCGCCTCATGTTTGAGAAAAATGGCTTTGGAATGTGGCTTCCATATATTTGGTCATACCTATATCATAATTGTACATAATATAATATATATAATAATAATTAGTATCATTATTATTCAATATTACATATAATTTAAAATAGTATATATAACAATATTTGTAATAATATATATATATATCATTTTATTTATAATACGTATATATATAATATGTATCATTTAAAAAAAAATAATTAAAGGACCGGATAACCCCACAAGTCAACTTCGTCCAATAATAAGCATGAAAGGTTGTAGCAGGGACGGGGAAAGAAGGTTAGGGGAAAGGAGGCGGTGAAGGATCGAGAAGTTAAAACAGTTGTGAGTGACAAAGTGGAATGTGAAAGATGGTGTGTGTGTGTGTGTGACACAGCAGTGTGTGAAAGATGGCGTGTGTGAAAGTTGTGTGTGAAAGAGAGTGTGTGACAAAGTTGTGTGAAAGAAGGTTAGGGGAAAGGAGGCGGTGAAGGATCGAGAAGTTAAAACAGTTGTGAGTGACAAAGTGGAATGTGAAAGATGGTGTGTGTGTGACACAGCAGTGTGTGAAAGATGGCGTGTGTGAAAGTTGTGTGTGAAAGAGAGTGTGTGACAAAGTTGTGTGTGAAAGATGGTGTGTGACAAAGTGGTGTGTGAAAGATGGTGTGGCGAAAGATGGTCGGTGTGTGACAAAGTTGTGTGTGAAGGATGGTGTGGTGAAAGATGGTGTGTGACAAAGTGGTGTGTGAAGGATGGTGTGCTGAAAGATGGTGTGGGTGAAAGTCCTGTGTGAAAGAGAGCATGTGACAAAGTTGTGTGTGAAAGACGGTGTGTGGCAAAGTGCTGTGTGAAAGATGGTGTGTCAAAGATGGTGTGTGACAAAGTTGTGTGTGAAAAATGGGGTGGTGAAAGATGGTGTGTGGAAGATGGTGTGGTGAAAGATGGTGTGACAAAGTGGTGTGTGACAAAGCGGTGTCTGAAACTTGGTGTGTCAAAGATGCTGTTTGACAAAGTTGGGTGTAAAAGATGGTGTGTGAAAGATGGTGTGTTACAAAGATGGTGTGTAAAAGAGGGTGTGTCAAAGATGGTGGGTGACAATGTGGTGTGTGAAAGATGGTGCGTGAAAGATGGTGGGTGACAAAGTTGGGTGTGAAAGATGGTGTGCGAAAGATGGTGTGTGACAAAGTGGTGTGTGAAAGAGGGTGTGTCAAAGCTGGTGCCACGCCTGCCACGCAAAACGACAGTGGATGTGAGTTTGTGCCACGCCTGCCACGTGAAACGAAGGTGGATGTCACCAAGTGCCACGCCTGCCACGCAAAGTGACGCGGCGCCCCGGGCGACAAATCCGGACCAAGCGCGCCACACAGTACCATGAGTGCCACGCCTGCCACACAAAACGACGGTGGATGTGAGTTTGTGCCACGCCTGCCACATGAAACGAAGGTGGATGTCACCAAGTGCCACGCCTGCCACGCAAAGTGCGCGGCGCCCCGGGCGACAAATCCGGACCAAGCGCGCCACACAGTACCATGAGTGCCACGCCTGCCACGCAAAACGACGGTGGATGTGAGTTTGTGCCACGCCTGCCACGTGAAACGAAGGTGGATGTCACCAAGTGCCACGCCTGCCACGCAAAGTGGCGCGGCGCCCCGGGCGACAAATCCGGACCAAGCGCGCCACACAGTGCCATCTGTCCCACGCCTGCCACGCAAAACGAAGGTGGATGTCAGGTTGTGCCACGCCTGCCACGTGAAACGAAGGTGGATGTCAGGTTGTGCCACGCCTGCCACGCAAAGTGGCGCGGCGCCCCGGGCGACAAATCCGGACCAAGCGCGCCACACAGTACCATGAGTGCCACGCCTGCCACACAAAACGACGGTGGATGTGAGTTTGTGCCACGCCTGCCACATGAAACGAAGGTGTGGACAAAGTGTGTGTGGACAAAGTGTTTGGTGACAAAGTGTGTGTGGACAAAGTGTGTGGTGACAAAGTGTGTGTGGACAAAGTGTGTGGTGACAAAGTGTGTGTGGACAAAGTGTGTGTGGACAAAGTGTTTGGTGACAAAGTGTGTGTTGACAAAGTGTGTGTGGACAAAGTGTGTGTGGACAAAGTACAAAGTGTGTTCACAAAGTGTGTGGTGACAAAGTGTGTGTGGACAAAGTGTGTGTGGACAAAGTGTTTGGTGACAAAGTGTGTGTGGTGTGTGGTGACAAAGTGTGTGTGGACAAAGTGTGTGGTGACAAAGTGTGTGTGGACAAAGTGTGTGTGGACAAAGTGTGTGTGGACAAAGTGTTTGGTGACAAAGTGTGTGTTGACAAAGTGTGTGTTGACAATGTGTGGTGACAAAGTGTGTGGTGACAAAGTGTGTGTGGACAAAGTGTGTGTTGACAATGTGTGGTGACAAAGTGTGTGGTGACAAAGTGTGTGTGGACAAGTGTGTGGTGACAAAGTGTGGAGGAGGGCGGAGGAGGAGAAGGCGGAGGAGGAGCCCGGGATACAGAATCAAAAACAAGAACCCCACACAAAGATGTGGGGAATAATGTGCCTATTAATATATAACATAATGTAGTATATATATATGATTATATACAGCAATGTCACCACTGTTGAGTTGAGTCGTTTAGGGGTCTGCGGGTGGCAAAAGGCACGACAAATTCAAGATGCAACCCCCGCACAGTAGAAGAAACGCATGCCATTTTGATTCTTGTTGGCCGTGTCCAGGGCTATTTAGATAATTAGGCTATTGCCAAAAACATTGGTACTAGTTTGGGCCGCAAAAGAGTCACTGAAATTCGGAACTTTTTTTTTTGAAGGTGCTGGCTCTGGCCCTGGCCTTTGAGAAAAAGGGAGCCAAAAAAAGAAACTAAAGTAGGCCTTGCCTTAGGTCATAGTCACAGGGTGCTGACAAGCTGAAAATGGGCCTCAGAAATAGGAAATATCTCCTGCAGTTAATCATGGGGAGTTCGTTTGCTCCTCGTGTATGGCATGATTCACTCCAAATCATTTGCACGATAATGCAGTACCTCCGTTGCCTTCGTTGTACTGACTCTAGCTCACTAAATATGACCCTTTACATTAATATATAGGTTTTAAAGTTTTGAAGGTCGTAGATCTTGGATTTTTGGGAAGAGTTGGGGCTCAAGTTCCCTGCATCAGACTGTCCTCTAGAGATCGGACCAAATGGATCAAATACGACGTGTGAAAGGAAAAGAACACAGTTTCTTTCTATCTTGAGTTGGTGTGCTGATTTGGGATGCAGCGCGAACGGATGAGGATCAACATGTGGATAAGGAGAATACCTTTTGCTTTAGAGGTCTTTTGGAGAGTGCATTATAGGCAAAATTGCGGGTATATGTATATGTATATATTATATATATATATACCAAGAGCCTCCAAGGACGCTGATTTCGGTCAGTGATCCAGATTTCTAAGTGAAACCTAAAAGATCTAAAACAAATCCATGCGGTCTTGACTTGACATCAAGTTGGTTTTTTTTTTGAGTGTCGGCATTGTTTTTTGTGCGTTTCTCAGTGATTCAGAGTCAGGATTCTGGCACGTACTTTTTTGAAAGTGCTTCAGATTTCCACGTGCACGCAAAAAAAAGATAGTGATCAAAGGTCCAGGCACATATATTGTTATATATGAATACATGTGAGTGATTGCATTTTTTCGGTGAAGTGAAGACTAGTCTCGGGGCGTACTCCGGTTGGTCGAAAACACCATATTTAGATCCTGCCTTCCAATACTTCAAAAGCCTGGCATCTTCATGACCTTCATTAAATCTTCTGGGTGTGATAATCATGATATTTGGAGGTTTCCATAAATGGAAGTTCCCCCAAATGAATGGTTTATTTCATGGAAAATCCCATGAAAACGGATGATTTGGAGGTGCCCCTATATTAGGAAATCCTCTATTTGGATTCACTCTCCAATGCGACCCTGACCCTGATCGCCACGTGAGGCGTATGGGTCGCTTGCTACGAAACTTTTGGAGGTCGTGGGGCAAAGGGCGTTTGGCGGCCAGGTGTGGCGATTTATCCCGCGGCCCTTAAAATGGTTAGTACCAGTTTTTTTTTCAGTAATTTATAAAGGGGATAAACCACCAAGGCCCTAGGCTTACTAACCAGGGTTATTAATCACTGGACTTACTAAGTGGGATGGTCCTCCAAGTAATTGCTAAGAGAAAAGACCTCAGTGTAAGGTGGACATATGGGAGCCATGAAACTGAAACCTAATTCCTGCGAAATCTTGTGGGGTCATATCCAAATTATTCAACCCCCAAACCAGTAGTTCACAATCATTTCCTGTGTTAAAAGAATGCAATTTGTTTGGCATGTTCGAGGATCTTCCATTTTTTGACGAATGATATGATATCTATCTATATATATATTATATATATAATTATATATATAATTATATCTATATATATAATTATATATATATTTATATTATTATTATTATCATTATTATTATTATTATTTATATATTATTATTATTATTGTTATTGTTATTGTTATTATTATTGTTATTATTTTTTATTATTTTTATTATTATATATATTATTATATTTATTATTATTGTTATTATTATCATTATTATTATATATATAATTATTATATTTATTATTATTGTTATTATTATTATTTTACATATATATATATATATATCAGGTATATATATATATATATCAGGTTGGCGATTTAACATGCCTAGACAATCCAAGTACCTGGAAAAAGTGGTAATAGTCCGAAAATAATGGGTATAATTTGATTGTATTATATATATAGATGTGTGTATGTGTGTGTGTGTGTGTGTCCCCTTTTTTCCAGGTACCTGAAGTGTTCTTAGGATTTCTCAGGTATTTCTATGTACACTTTTCTCATTCTCCCGAAATTCATGAGATTCCATCCATGGGCGTAGCCAGGCACCTTCAATGGGGCTGTGCCATTGTGGTTCTCTCCTTTGGGGTGTGGCTTTGCCTCTATGTCTCCGCCACGAAGCTAGGAAATGAGATGGAGGATTCCCCCAAAGTATCGGGATACCCTGTGGTAATTAGTAATGGAAAGTCAGGTTGTTAATGGTTGCACGGGGACTCGGGGCCCCTGATAATTTGCACATTTTTATACGTTGTACATGCGCCTCATATGTTGATGTTGTTTTACATGAAGGTTCATTTGGTTCTGGTGATATGGAGATGTTCGACCAGGTCCTCTATGGTTCATCTTCATTGACGTGACATAGGTGTTGATACGCTGGGTGTTGGTTGGGGGGGTTTTGGGTGGGGTGGGGTGGGGTGTGTGATAACGTTCTTGATAGTACGCTCTTCATGAATCATCTTCATTGAAGAGACATAGGTGTTGATACGCTGTGCACTTGTGGTGTTACGCGGGTTGATATTTTTGCTTATGGTTCATGTACATGAAGTGACATAGGTGTTGATACGCTGTGCACTTGTGGTGGTACGTGAGTTGATATGTTTGCTTATGGTTCATGTTCATGCATAGGTGTTGATACGCTGTGCACTTGTGGTGGTACGTGAGTTGATACGTTTGCTTATGGTTCATGCACATGAAGGGACATAGGTGCTGATACGCTGCGCACTTGTGGTTGTGGCAATCTAAAGACCCTCATCAATGGCCTGCCCAACCCACAGTTGTTCAACCTAGCATATCAATATGTGTGGAGAAAGAACAATGCCGACAAGGACTTGTTCCAGCTGTTGGCCACGGAACTGAAAAATTGAGGATAAAGACAATTCTTCTTCTCAAAAAAAAAATGGAAATGATGGGGCGCAGAATCCCCTGCAAATACCATTAAAAGTGTGTTTTGGACGCCGTCCTCACGGCATGTCGTGGCCATTTTCAAAATAGCGATGATCACAAAACACTGCGAGGGTTGAAAAATCCATTGCACGCTGCTGCTGAAAATGTTGATTTCGTCAGGGGCCTCGAGCCCCCGTGGTACCTTGTTAATAGGTAATTCATCAGAAATCATCTATGAATAAATGATATTCATGGGCCATTTTCCATAGCACGTGTTAAATAACCAGGGGATTATGATGGGAAGTGATGCTAAACCACTGTTTTTTTTGTTAGTACCCTATGTCTTGGGAAAAATGCACCATTCTCAACTTGTTGTAGTGTTGTAGGGAAATCAACACAATGTAATCTGACTCAAGACCTGTTTCTTACCTTGGTCCAAAGATTGATGGTGCATCATTTCATGGGTTCAAGTGGATATCAATGGGTTTTCGAGGTCAACTTTTTCCAACAAATCCAGCTGCAGGACTTGAACATTCAGAGGTGTATGCTTGCTTCGGAAGCGTAACCCCCAAAAAAGTACAACAAACATTTGAATTCCTCCAGGGATGATCTTTGAAGTTAGAGGGGATGGTTAGAAGCAAGTGGGTTTCAAACCCAATAAATCCCAGTACTATAACATGACCATGGGCGATCTGACTTACCATCAGTTTACTTCATGGCATCCAGGGATATCCGGATGTCCATCGGTCCATCCGAGGATTTACATCTTGCTGATTTCCATCCAATCTCCCTTGTCTGTGGTGTTCCTGCCAGTGGCCACCTGGCTGCTGGAGTGTGGAACAGTCTTGAGCACCACCCTAGCTGCTCGGCACATTGTGTTTTGGCCTCGGCATGAGAGTGAAGCGGATGCCATTGACGGGGACCAGCGCTTGCATGTGTTGCTGGGCGTATGCTGGGCGTGGAGGGGCTAGAATGGGGAAGCACCATGCAGGAAACGGGCCACCTCAACTGTTGTACCCCTGAAATTGGTCAAATCTGTGAGCTCGGTGGAATTTTTCAAAACATCTGACATCATCAGAAATTGAGCCGAACATACCGTTCCATCAAGATTCCTTGCGCCATTGCTTGCGCCCATGGGTTCTCAGAAGCTACGAGATTAACTGCCACTTTGGCAGGGGCAGTACGCAGTGGAAACACAGGAGGCCATTGGGAAAAGCCGCTGGGTGAAGAGTCGGTGGCCAAGACTTAGTTGGTTTAAGTTTAAGACATCATGTTTCTTAATTGTTCTGTGGTATTTTTTGCCAGTTAATATAGGACATGTTTATCAATGTTTAAGGGGTACTGTAAGTCAGCAAACTATGTGGACCATTTTCAATAGCCATGGGTATTGCCAGAGAGCAAACCAAATTTACCAACATATGCCGACTGGAGTGCACAAATTCAAGGACCCACCTATTTTTCAATACTTGTTCATGTTCAAGATGACATTTTGATGGGAACCTGAAGGCATCGGTGCATTGGTGCTCTCTTTCTTTTTAAACCTTTGGGCACGCTCTGGCTGGGGCAGGTTGCTTGGCTGAGTCTTAAAATATCTTACACAAAGTTAGAAGGCCCACTCGCGAGTTTCACTTATGTCATTTCAGATGTTTGAGAGGGACAGCAGACACAGAAACAGGGGAACTACACAGCGTCCAGACAGGCGACATGGACATTCTTGAAGGTTCCAGAGTTCCAGAGTTCCAGGTTTCCAATGATTTGCAGTTTGCAGCCTTTGATTTTCTGGCCGTGGCAAGGATTTCCAGTGGACTGAGGTTTTTCACCATTTGGAGCGTGTCCAAGCTGACCAAATTCCTACCTTGCTGCACCATGAAGCCTTTGGCGTGGTTGGCTCCCACCATCTTGTCAAAGTTGCACGATGAAGTGAAGGCGCGCGATGGCGATGCCGAACTTACCTCACACACTTAGATGGAACTTGATGGAACCTTGATGAAACATACAGTGCCAATTCGCATTCTGGGTGGTGCTGTTAATATTTGTATTTTTCACCTTGGCGCATGGGCTGATGATCCCACTTGCTAGTATTTTCCAGCGGGTTGAAACCACCAAACAGTTTTCCAAACACTGTCTGTGTTGCTGTAGATAATACGGGTATGCTGTTGGAGACTCCTTTCAGCACAAAGCCGAGAAGATTTTCTCTCAAAGTTTCGGTTTCTATCCTATAGACACGTGGATAGCGACTGGAGGTTGGTGTGATATCCCATTTGTCGCTGTTCGCTGTGATATTCCAGAGGGTGTGCAGCTCAGAGGCCCAGCTTGCCCCACAGGTCACTTTGGGCTACCCACGATTTTCTGTTATCGTCACCCTTATCATCAGCTGGCTTTTAGCTGATGTGCTGTCGGGCCCAATGGGGACTGCTCGCATGCAGCTGCCCGAGAATTGGGATTCGGCCGCTTGTTGATTGGATGTTTCGGCCTGATGGCTTTTGCCACTTGTTTTCTTAACCACCTTAGGATCCTCAAAGTGCTCGTTGCGGACGACTGATTTACGAAGAATACGAGGATTTGGAGATGTTTGGAGATTGGATCAGCATCATTGAGCGTCTTCGAAGGTATTTGAGGGTCATAATATGGCAGCAATGCCAACAAATGTAGTAGAAACGGCATGACATGTTAGTTTCAATGGAGAGAGAGAGAGAGATGTATGAAATTAACAGAAATTAGCATGAATTATTAGAGAGAGAGAGAGAGTGAGAGAGAGTATAAATATAGATGACGTTTCTTCAGTTCTTCCATATCCAGTTTTTTTTCTACGAAGCAGCATGAAATAAGTGCATAATGTTCTTCAAACTGTAGTTGTTCTTTCTCCGAAGAACAAAAGCTCTTGAACCAATGGCATCAATCAGAGAAAAACATCGATTACTGAGTCGCTGTTTGGATAATGTTTTGTTCAGGCCCGATACCCTGCTGGGTGCCATGCGAACACCGAAAGCGAGCATTGTTGTGAAAACCATTGCGAATCACAACCAGAATGTAAACATACAGTTTATATGGATATAATGTGGATATTATTAATAGGTGTCATTGCCATAGCCTCATTTGGACAGGGGCGAAAGAACTGGAGCCACAATGCCCTGGCAAAAAACAGACAAGTTTGGCCAATTTATAGAACAGATGATCAAACCTTGAATGCTGGATTATCATTTTTGGACCTTTCTGAAAACATGGATGCAAATTGTACCAACAACATCCAACAACCAATATGTGTTCCCTTGGAGAAGAGTATGGGCTGCGCAACAAAATTAAAACTTCTATAGGAGGAGTTTGCTGAGCTGTCTTGGGGGCGTGCTTTTTTTTTTTAGTGACCATCCGACCATCCATTGGATGGTTCCCATGAGAAACCAGAAATCCAAGGCACTCATCATTTGTGCAGTGGCTCTCTCACTGGAGGTGGCTGCTGCTTGGCAAACAACGTCCATTGTTGCGGGGCACTACAGTATGTGGAGTAATTTGATGTAATTTGGGCACCTTTTACTGTAGTCATTCTCATATTCATGACATGTCCGAGGTTTATACACTCAAGTTTGTACCGTACCACTTGCCGGCATTTTGAGCCCTACGCAACGGTAGGGTTTTGTCAGTGGCTTCCAGATGCTTCCAGGTCTTTATAAATATGTGCGGGGTGCCACGAGACATGCCAACATAAAGGGGCAACCTAGCACCCCCCCAAAGCCCAAAGCCTACCCCCCAAGAAAACGGGATGATTACAACCTGATGTATCTCCGCTTTGCTCCCAGGAAGATATCGTGGTGCTGGGCATGGATAAATGCGTGCAAGCACCAGTAACTGGCAAAGCCATGGACCATTTCCAGAACTTTGCCAACGAAGATCCCTATCAAAGCTTGGCAGTGGTCGCTGGGTCGCACCACGCCGGTGATGTTTCCAAGCAAAGTTATATAGTATGTTGTAATATGTTATATTATACATATATATATATGTCATATGTTTATGTAACATGTGTGTATATATGTAATGTAATGTAATGCAAAGGAATGTGATGTGATGTGATGTGATGTAATGTATGTACGTGTATGTAAAGTGATGTATGTATGTGTTAGTGCAATATTTATGTGCGCATATTTGGGATTAGACATGGTTACCAGGATGTTGCAGGAAACCACGCTACACCAAAAGGTGATGTTAAAGAGATCATGGGAACCTTGTTTGGCCATGGTTCACATCTGCGATGCCTTCTACTTATGATCTACTTGTAGTTTAGAGATGTTATATAATATTGTCCCACATTTATACACTTGTTGCTATGGCCGTGCGGTTTGCTGCTTCTTCATTTTTGCTCAGCATCTCATTTGTGCAATTCTGAATGTTTTCTTCAGTATCTCTATAGTAATGGGGTCCCTTGAATAATTCAAACCACAACCTTTCAAAGCTTTACCTGAGGTTCCCACAGAAAGGGTATCCCAGTTGTAAGTCATAAGTCAGAAGTTGGGTTTTGATATCCAAAGGTATATCATCGTTTGCCTATAGTCATGTTTACCAACTTACTTAGCTGGGCCATAGTGCCATATAGTCCATTCACAGCCTCCAGGCTGACCATGCGCTCCCTGTGCGCGTCAGGTAATGAGGTCAGATTTAGAATTTTCCTCCAAGACTTTGCCCCTCCCTACCAGCCCCGTGTCACGCCTCTCCATCTATAGCTGCTCGGATCTCGACAGGGCATCCGGGGTTGCGAGCCAGTTCCGTCTAAGTGGCCCCATCTCGGACAGATGAGCACTTGTGGATGGGTTCTCCAGAAAATGGCGTATGCCTTGCAGGACTGTGAAGGCACATATATAGTAAGCATTCTGAACTAAATTAAACCACTGCTACAAATTTCATCAAATTTCCAAACACTGCCAAAATATGTGGTCCCCTGAGCCTTATGATCTTATGGACCCCTGCCCTGAATGTCGAATTGTCGAATTCTCGTCATCGATCATCGATGTTCTGTTTTCCGCAAAAAAAGGTGGTCATCATATGAATCATGATACCTGGTAGACTCGTGGAGATGGCGATGGAGAGAGAGATGAATCGTAATCTTGGTAAAGCCATGTAAAGCCAAGGCTTCACAAGAGGAAACCCCCAAGTTGTTTTTTTTTTGGGGGTTAATACCCCATACCACCCATACCACCCATTGTCCATAAGATTGGTGACATCGGGGCCAGCATGGCCACCCCGAGGTTCTGATCATCGAATTTCACCCAACTCCGTGGCCATCACGCATATGGGGCCCCAGGATACGACTCGCTCGGGCATTCTGCGACGCACCTTCGGGCAGAATGCCGTAGTGCATCACGCCAAGGGACTGCATGGATTGAGGAAATGCAACTTGACTGCACAAACCTGGGGATTTCATGGGACTTCTGGAAGGTTTCTGCGGAGTTTGAAGAATCAGATGGGGGTCCTATCCGACCAAAAAGCTGCTTCGAAGGGGACCAACAAAATCAACAAACCACGAGTCGGTGAAGTTTGGAGAACGACATCATAGATCCGAATCTTTGCGTCTTTGTGTTCGTACCTTTCAAAAGCCGCCATCTGCCATCCATGTCTCTGATGATTTATGTGTCACGTAGCTTTCAATAACACCTCTCACTCCCTGCATAAAGACATGCACATATCATGCATCCTTGATCAGTATCTATCTCTGTCTAGGTCTCATCCCAAGCTTGCCAAACACTTCCCAATTGCTCAAAGTATTTTCAACGCATTTATCAACCCCACAGGCACTTCGAATTAGGTGTGGCTTCTCACAACCTGGGTATAGTTGGGGAGATTTGGAGAGGTTTTGGGTCAACTTCAACAACGATATCAAACAAGCAAGACAGCCCAAACATCTCCAAAGAATGTAGCTTCCATGCATCTTGAACCATCAGTTTTTTTTTTTTTAAGACTTTTAAGATTGGCTTGTCTCAAATTGGGAATCCCATAAAACATCATTGATGGCATAATATTTCATGTTGTTCCCCACCTGCCAGGTGAGGGTTGTTAGATTTTATGTCAGTTGCCTCCTCGTCCTCCTCCTCCTTCTCCTCCTCCTCCTTCTCCTCCTCCTCCGCCTCCTCCTGCCTCGTCCTCCTCTCCTCCTCCTCCTCGTCGTCCTCCTCCTCGTCGTCCTCCTCGTCGTCCTCCTCGTCCTCCTCGTCCAACTGCGACCCGCGATCCACAGTGTTCTCTGTCGGACCTCAACCACGACCATCCATGCTCAGTGTTCCCTGCCGGACCTCAACCACGACCATCCACGCCCAGTGTTCCCTGCCGGACCTCAACCACGACCATCCACGCCCAGTGTTCCCTGCCGGACCTCAACCACGACCATCCGCGCCCAGTGTTCCCTGCCGGACCTCAACCACGACCATCCCCGCCCAGTGTTCCCTGCCGGACCTCAACCACGACCATCCACGCCCAGTGTTCCCTGCCGGACCTCAACCACGAGTATCCACGCCAAGTGTTCCCTGCCGGACCTCATGTAGGAAGATATGGGACAAAGAATGTGCAGAAGAAAGTTCGAAAGAATGTCAGAAAGAATGTCAGAAGATATGCCAGAAGATATGCCAGATAGAATGCCAAATAGAATGCCAGATAGAATGCCAGAAGATATGTCAGAATATATGCCAGAAGATATGCCAGATAGAATGCCAGATAATATGCCAGAAGATATGCCAGATAGAATGCCAGATAGAATGCCAGAAGATTTGCCAGATAGAATGCCAGAAAATATGCCAGAAGATATGCCAGATAGATATGCCAGAAGATATGCCAGAAGATATGCCAGAAGATATGTCAGAATATATGCCAGAAGATAGATAGAATGCCAGAAGATAGAATGCCAGAATATATCCAGAAGATATGCCAGAAGATATGAGATAGAATGCCAGATAGAATGCCAGATGAATGCCAGAAGATATGTCAGATAGAATGCCAGAAGATATGCCAGATAGAATGCCAGAAGCCAGAAGATATGCCAGATCATATGCCAGAAGATATGCCAGATAGAATGCCAAATAGAATGTCAGAAGATATGTCAGATAGAATGCCAGAAGATTTGCCAGTAAGAAAATGTATAAATGTCATGGTGGGGATCACACGAAGTAAAGTAATTTTTTTCCAGCTACTGTATTCCTTTTCTCCGCTTTGAGGCATCAACATCAAACAGTTGGTTTTCCAATGAATCCCCCGTTGCTTTTCTCTCCGCAAATATCAAATATCCTCAAATCCCATGACCACACACCTATATGTTTTATGTAAAACATGGGATTTCTATAGCATTCTGACATCGTTTGAGGCAAATTTGTGGTGGTTTTTGGCATGACGATGACTGCAGCCTCCTTCACCTTGATCTTATTGGAGCTTCTCCTTGGCCCTGCCTACGTTTTTCGGCGAGTTGTTGGGCGTCGATCGGGGATGTTGTGGTTTATTTCAAGTACACAGGTTCTTTAAGTGTTTCAAGGAACTGTTATATGTTTATATTATATTATACGAATGTAAACGGATTATTTACAATAGGAGATGATGTGAGTGTTGTTTATAAGTCCATTGGTGAGGAACAGCATCCAATGACCAGCACGATAATCCAACAGAGATAAGTTTTTGGCTGGAGATTTAAGGGCTTCACAGATGAGCAAATGTCTCTGTTTCTTGCTTGGTTGACAATGATTGATAATAATGAATTCACTGTTCCCCCCCAGAAAAAAAAACAATCATATAGAATAACAGAAAACAACTTGCAAGCGCACGGGTCGGTATTTCATCATCGGAGGTCTATGGGCATTGTGTCCAGCCGCTGCCACTGGCTGAGACGCTGTTGAAGACACTCTTTTGGTCTCTGCCGTTGGCAGACTGCCACTCATCTTGAGCCATGAATGAGATCCTTTCTGAGCTTCAGAGAAGCGGGATGCTTTGTCAAGGATATGGGGCAGATGCCAGCTCAAATCATGTTTAACTATTCTATATTTGCTACAGTAAATGCTCGGAATTGATCGAAGATACAGTACCATCGCGGGCCTTCAATTTTGACCCATCCGAACCTCATGTCCATGAGAGGCGCAGAAATCCTGCATGATCCTTTCATATCCTTTCCCACCGAACCAGGCTTTGTCTAGCGGAATCTTTGCAGCTGCGATTCCATCAGGGGACGAAATTATTCGGCCTGCGCAGCTGCATATGCAATCCTTGAGCTGGACTTAAATAGGATTCAGCAAGCAATATCCGAAAGTGACCCCCGTCTTTTCAGGGGGAAGATGGCATAAATTACACGGAGATAGTCTTTTCAATAGAGTGCATGATTCTTCACGTATGCTGTAGGGCAAACCATTGGATGCCCAGGCAAAAAAAATAGAGTGCACGGGAGGTCAGGAAGGGGTAGAAGGCTGTTTGAAGGTTCTTTGGCTTGCATGCAATTATGTACCATCTATTCTATTGCCACTTGTCGAAACCATAATCATGGTCCATTAAGCTTGATGTTAATCAAAGAGGGCTCTGAAGGCTGTCATTGGTCACTTCTACGACATTGGCGATTGGTTCAGCTCAGCTGTGCGTCGAGTCTCATTGCAAAGCAATGACGGGCCTAGTAGGTGATGATATACTCCAGTAACATGTAAAGACACAAGAGGCTGATGTTGAACTTTCATGAACTTTCTCAACATGTTTCAACCTACAAGAGGTGAGTTACTGTACAGAGCATGTTTTGATATGCTTTGAATCACCCAGAGATACCAAGAGATAACTGGATGATATTGGATGCATCATACGAAACTGAGCCCTCTTTTGGACAGGATCCATGTGTAGATGACTTACTGGAGGATATCCTGCAGTCCGGTCTGAACAAGACGCATTTGCATTTTTTTCAAGATTCTTGTTGACGACCCAAATCTCAGGGTCGTGCGTTCTGTATGGTAATATATGGTAATACTGCCAGCCAGAACAAAATCGCTCTTGGGGGGTGGAAATCACCTCACGAAAAAAAATGACCCCCGTGACCCGTGGTCAGATTGGTGAGTCAAAGCAAAAGAACACCAGGCTGTCGTAAATACAAGTACGAGACCAAGAATCCTCGAAACCTAGTCGGGCATCTAGGGACAAGATTTCAGCAAGAGCTTGAACTTATTCGCTGATTAAGTTATGTTTGCAGCAGCGTGGTGCTGATTTATTTGATCCCTCCAAGCGGATCATACCACAATGGGGCATCCCACAGCTTTAGTCTGGCGAATGCTCAGACTGTCTGATTTGGATCAGAATGTGTTGCTAGAGGCTAGATAGATAGATAGATAGATAGAAAGATAAGATTAGATAGATAGATAGATAGATAGATGGATAGATAGATAGATAGATAAGATTAGATAGATAGATAGATAGATGGATAGATAGATAGATAGAAAGATAAGATAAGATAAGATTAGATTAGATTAGATTAGATTAGATAGATAGATAGCTAGATAGATAGATAGCTAGGTAGGTAGGTAGGTAGGTAGATAGATAGATAATATATATATATATATACATGTGTGTGTGTTTGTAGTGTATGAGTACATGTGTATGAGTACATGTGTATTTTGCATGCCATGTAGAAACACATTCGCTTTCTGCGCATTCAACATTTTCCGACCGATGGCCACCTCTGTGGCTCAAGCTCGTTTCAACGATGGACCTGGGCTATGGGGCCTTGGGCCACTTGGTTGCAGATTTCTGGTTCGATCCTGGATGGGTACGAAATTATTGGAAACGGTGGTATACCAACCATGTTTTTTGCGGGATATATATATATATACATGTAATCATATATATATATATTGCGTTTATATATTTATATTAAAATTCCAGTTCGGAGAGTTGGTTCTTTTCGTGAAATCTTTTGAATATGGGCACATGTTTGGAGAAATCGTGGGAAAAAAGAATGTTGGTTGATTGCCTGCAATGATGAGCACAAACAATATATTTTGAATGTGTGCTTTGCTGATCTTAAATCTAAACTTTGAGATCAAACATGGGCTCAGGTGCAACCGCTGTGCATGGAAAGGAGTCCATTTTTGTAGCCCAAACACGAAATCACCCGCGATCGCAGTTGGTGTTCCACTGGAATTTCATGGACAACCAAATCAATGTCGCCATATATATATCGCCCACTTATCATTCAAAGGATCCCTGCAGAGTATCCAGTGAGTGGTACGCCCAAACTTTCTGGGATGTTATTTTTTTGTCTCCACTCCTCCGTGAAATCTTGTTTTGTTCAAGCAAAATCTCCAGTTTCACTAGTTAGTCAAGTGTTCATTTTTTTCCGATCAGAATCCCATCAGTTCTGAGATGTATCTTTAATTTTGATATGTCTTTGTTCATTGCCCGAGTTCAGCCTCCAGCTGTCTCAGGCGCCGTGCCGCGGGAGGGCGAGGTCGATGGTGCTAAGAGGCCGGGGAAACCATCGGTGCCTGCGGTAATCGTGGGAAATGACCATGGCTGAAAAGGGAAAATCACCGATAAATGGGGGATTTTCATGGATTTTCCATGGCCACGTTTGATCACCGGAGGACATTCGGTGAACATATTATCCCCATATCACAAGATATCACAAGATATATACCACAAACACGTTTCAAGTTTCAACTATGTTGGTGAGTTACATATAACGACGTCCGCTTGACGTCATTAGAAATGATGGTTGGGATTTGGGAAGGGCAGCTGTTCCAAAGTGTAATTCATTTAGATTTTTGGGCTGGCATGGGCATTAGCCATGATATATCATGATATTTATGTCGAGAAAACCTCGGGTTGGGATAAACTAGATTGGCAACTTCAATGAGCACTTGATTGATTTTCGGTGATGGGTAGTTCAACTATTTTCTTTGTTTTGCCATAAATTGGAATCCTTACCGAGAAACCAAAAGAATGGGCACGCGTTTATTTTGTCCCTTCTTATTTCGTCGTAGTTGTCTAAATGTTGTCCCTTTTCATTCTAAACAATGAACATGCAAAACATTGATTCGTGTGAAGCATGTGGAGATTTTTAGGGGACACTTCCGACACCAGGCCCGTTTGGGAGCTGCATAGTGAAGTCACCACTGCCGAGTCGCGACGTGAGCACCGTGAGAACCTGCGGCCGCCAGAGCCCTTTGGTGAGCTTCGAAGGGTTCGGGCCGAAAAAGTAATCAAAATGGCGGTTTCCTAAACTGGGGGATCCTCAAGTCACCGCTTTCAATACTGAGTCATGGTGACTTGGATGATTTGGGGGTACCCCCATTTTAGGAAACACTCATATAATGTTACTGGAGGTTTTATAAACCAACTGGAACCGGGGTCTTACTGGCCGGTGGTTTCAGACAGGTTTTCATGTTGATAATCCTTTGCCACCAACCAGTTCTTTTCTCCAGCAAAATGAAAAGGAATTTTAGGAACCAAAATCAATGAATGGAGGAACCACTCCTAAAAATTGCCAAAAACCTTAGATTACACCAACGAAAATATGACACGTAACCAAAAGGAATTTTATCTGCGAGATTGGAACTGTCATCATATTACTGTATATCGGTGATTTGATGAAGAAGCAGTTGGATAGTGGTGCCCACAACATGGTGGATTTGTACCAACATAGATCATGGATACCACTGAGATTTGGGTGAACTGACCAACAATAATTATCGGACCTCCGCCCAAAAGATGATACAGGAACGTGCTACCAAGCATTGACTGAATTTGCCGGCTAAAACGGTGAATAAACATGAATACACGCTAAACACATGTAAATACCTTGTCTCCCCACAGAATCTAGGGATATTTTTACCAAGAAACATGGGGTATCTTGCCAGAAAAAAATAGCTCGAGATGTTTTTCAAACAAGCACATCATTGGTTCCAGCGAACATGGGAGGATTGTTTTTTGTACCAACAAGGGTGAGTAATAAAATGAACGAACCTATCATTAATTGGTACTTTGTTTATTGACAGGGAATCATTGTTTGCCAGATTACATTGAGAGCAGGTATTCTTCCAGTCATGCGCTTGTACAAATATTCCAACATTTATTACTTCCCCTATACTTTCCATTATAGAATGCTATCAACGTGTGTATTGTATGCACATATATATAATATACCCTAGAGGTCCTCGACCTTTAAAACAAAGGTGGTTATACCTCGACCTTTGTTTGGCGTCAAAGCCTTTTCTTCGGTAAGTAGGCCTACCCCCTCCCATGTCCATCCTGGCACCTGCAGGCATTCAGCTGCCCAACAAACTCCAAGCTGCCCCTTCAATTGAGAAGCATATAATTTATATAGTTGATTGAATTATGTACACATAGCCAGTAGGATTGATCCAATCCATGTTTGGTATTGGAATATTGAAAACTCACAAACCCCGAACTATTTAAACATATTCCGCTTATTTAGCATGGTCACCTGCGTGCCCCATCAGAGTTGGCCAATGGTGATGCTGAACAAGATCTGTCTTGATGAAAGCTGCCTTGAAAAGACGCAGGGGGCTCAGCAATGATTATCTTCTATTATTCCACAAGCATTTTCCCAAAGTGGGTACTGAATTAACCATTGCATCATAAGTTCTATTTGCCTCTGAGGCTACAATGAAGCCTTCTGTGGGGAAGACATCATCGACACAGAAGATCTTAGTGGTGCGACCCCTGCTCCACCTGCCCACTATGTTCTTTTGCTCTCGCATGTTGACACAGCTATGATCACCAGTAGTGAAACACTGTGTTTTTGAATTGGCTCACCAGGGCATTTTGACAGCAATTGGATGCAATCCAGGTTAGCTTGGGTTCAAACTTGGGTCGTCACCAATTAAATCAAACTAATTCATTCTGGGGGCCCACTTGCTGGTTACAGGGGGAATCTGCTTGAGACATAGCCATGCCGATATCCCCGTCACGAGTTGATCAGCTTAGAGTGGCCTTGTTGAAGGACTGATTTGGTGAATGCAAAAGATTAGTGATGTGAAAACATTGTACAATGTCACTCGATTTTGCATCATTGTCCACATTAAGCATTTGTTTCTCCCTTTCATGATTATTCGAGCATATGGATTTCGAAAAACTTGTTTGAGATACAGAAAATAAAACATAGTTGTTTTCTGACGTTTTCTGTGTAAGTGAGCATGTAATATGTTAGCATGCAGTGTACACGCCGTCTGTGTTTCCCACAGGAGTTTCTGAAAGAGTGGTGTGAAGATCAAAATTTCCTTGCTGCACGCCGCAAGCTTTTGCGGCAGCGATGTGGTTTGCAAGAGGATGACACGCGCAAAGCTGCATACTCAGTGACAACAAGCATGCATGCACACATGCATGGATACATTGTGTAAAATGATCAAACAAGCAAGGTGCATGATGTTGCATGTGAAAAAATCGCTCCAATATGCATGTTCTGTTTGGGCCATGCTCAGTTCAAAACATGGATTTGGACTTGACATGTTGGACTTTGGGGCTGGCTTGAGGTGCCCAAATTCAAATTTGTGGTGCTAGAAGGAAAGGACATTCATGAGCGAGATGTATCTCTGTCATGTTTTCAGTTATGTGCATGCATGCATACATGCATACATATGCATGTATGTGCCATTGGATACATCGACATACAGTGAAACGAGTTCATACTTCTATGATGTGCCTTCCTTTCAAATTTCCCATATACAAATTAAATAATTAAGTGATAATTAAATAAATAGTGGTATAATATAAATAAACATGCCCATTGGCCAGGTTGAAAGCGACCACAACTTCCAGTTTGCCTTGGACTACTGCAGCAGCTTTGTAGAGGACTTTCCAAGAGCTCGGGAGCTGGAGGTGAGACTCTTATACAAATCATTTTTGAAGAGTGCACAATCCAAAATTTTATGATAATGTAGCCATGCTGCTTGCAGGTAGCACTCATCTGGTGCAGTACTACGTACCGGTTGAACCCTTGGAAGGAGACAAGCAAACATAAGGCACTTTTCGCTTTTTGATGTCCTACTCTAGCAGCAGCTAGCCATCATGGAATTAAAGCATCAGTGTCATGCTAATAACATGTTTTGAATGGAGTAGCTTTGTAGCTTAGATTTGATTCCCACCCAACATCACAAAGAGTTGTGGGCCCCTTGTGTGATAGGCCTGGGCCCATGTCGAAGCTGGTGTGATCTATGCCCTCGGGTCATACTGCCTTGACCGGTTCAATCGGAACAAGGGTTGCAGGCTTGGGAATCAATGTTGCAAAATATTTATCATCTTGAATAGTTTGTGTACTTCTGTCAAATCCACGGTGGTACTGGGATTCCTTGGACGCAAGGTTGCATACAGGTTTGAAGACCAATTTGGTTGCTGTAGAATCTTAACTGTCACTAAAACACCAGTTCAGTTTTTGTAATTGCCATTTTCATGTGGAACATTTGTGGTGAAAAGAAAAAACAGCATGCCAGTGCTCTTTGTTTTTTTTGTGAACTAGGTGATATCGTTTCGATTTGGTGATTATGTCATATGCCAGGAAAGGCCACGAACGAGCGGAAGAACTCAAAGCAGTCATTCACGCAAAGCTCAAGGACGCAAAAGGTTTATATTCAGTTTATGACCTATAAGACATTATAGGATTATGTCATCGTAATATTAAATAAATAAACTGTATAGCATAGCATGTATGTTTACAGCCATTTTTTGTCCCACATGTTCAGAATTTACCTTTTCCCGACTTTTCTGGCAGAATATCATTCAGGAGTGTGACAAGCTGACACCTGATGGAAGAAAGGTCCCTACCCGTGGCCGTGGGATGAGCAAAAAGGACTGGTTAACACGTATGGTGAGTTGTGCATTTGGATTTTCTTGACACTAGAAACATGGAACATATTTTGTCTTCACCACCTTTTCCAGTTCCATCGATGGTTTTGTTATGTTTTTTCTTCGATCTAGAATCTGTCCTCATATGGTAGCCTGTGAGTTTGACCATTTTGATTTTCCCCCATTGCCTTCTATTAATTACGTAATTTGTGTTGATCAGGTTTTGTATTTATTTCATTCTTCTGATGCAGGAGCCAGAGAAGTCTGTTGACAATATGGAGACGCAACCTATGGAAACCATGCCGCAAGATTCACAGACCGAACCAACATCACCAATTCAGCCCATGCAGCCCCTCACCCCGCATGAAAGCTTGTCCAGGGCTTCGACCCAACTGGATGTGAATGAACATGGGTCTGAGACGTTTGATGAAAGTTTAGAAAAACCAGCTGAGGAAGAATGTCCTACTGGGGATGAGTGTGTTGATGTTTGCCCAGAAAACAATGATGAGGTTTTGGTCGTAGACAGCGATGAAGAATGTGCAATGTCCCCACCAAAAAAATCTGAGAAAGAAACTGGGGATGGAACAATGGGTGTGGCAACAAGCACTGTTGACGCAAAGCAACCCGAGACGAAGCCAAGCACCCCAGCAGAAGAAATTCCACAAGACTCACAACCTGATGCTGAAACCTTGGGAAATTTCACAACAGGAGGCTTCCCCCTTGAAGATGAAATGGGAAGTGACGCAGACGAAAAGAAAGATGCCAAGGGAACTTTCAAGGTGGGGTTGCAAGCAGGTACGTTCGATCTTATCAAATAGTATTTCGAGTTGTATGATTTTTGAAATACAAAATCGCCAGGTAGCTACTACAATTATGCATGCTATATCATGCTAGTATGATATTTTACTCATGTGTAGTGTAGCCATCTCTGTCATTGGTGGTGCTAATTTGAAAATATGGGGAAAAGTAATGTCAAACTTTTGTCTCGCTGCTCCGTCTCCAGGACCGAAAGCCTTTGGTACCAGTGCCTGGTTTATCTGAAGACTTGCAACAGAAAATCGAGGTAAGTTTGCGAGATTCTGAAGACTTCGACAAAGCACAAAGTGAAATAGCATCTGAGATTCGAAAGGCCAGATCTTCCATTCCTAGATTCCAAAAATTGTTTGGCATGGGAAACGCATCAGTACTTGGATCGATATATATTTATTTTATATATCAAAATCAAATTTTCATGGCAGCTAAACTGCTACCTATGTTGTTTGTATTTCCTTGTGCTACCTTTCTGTCAGCTTACTCTCTTCCTCCAGGGGCAGCTTGCTCTGCGGCGTCTGGCAAAAGAACAGCAGTGTGAAGCAGAAGACCCGGACAAGTTGTACAAGGATGAACTGAGCGATGATGAACCAAAGAAACAAAAGGGAAAGGGGAGAGGCCGTGGTAAAGGACGTGGCAAAGCAAAGCCTAAACCAGAGAAGTCCCCAACGCCCCCAGCAGAAACAAAGGTTGACAATGATGATTCGAAAAAAGAGACTGACAACAGCAAAGACGATGCAGCACAGCAGAAGGTTGAAGATAACCAGATGGAAACTCAAAATGAACCAGTGACCAATCCCAAAAAGAAAACAACAAGGTTGAAACGGGCAGCAACCTCGGGATGTGCAAGCAGCCCTCGTGATCTTCGTCGTACAAAGAGCAAGCGCCTGAACCTACTCAGATCTATGTCCAAGAGCCCAAAGAAAAGGTTACCTGAGGAGGTTCAAGGGGATTCCAAGCAAGCTCCTCGCAAAGCAGAAGAAAAACCAGTGGCTGAAACCGCTCCCAAGCCTAAGAGACAGAAGAAACCTAAGGCATCTAGCTTGGCAGAACAGCAGCATGAGCCTAAGACAGGTGAGGGCCAGGAGGGAAACCCCGAGAGTGAAAAAAATGTTGAGCCTGGGGGAAGTTCGGGAAGTTTGGAACTGCCCAAGCCTGCAGAGCCTGGTTCATCAGATCCCCCTGGTGGTGAGCCCAAGAAGAAAGAGAAACAAACCATGGACCAAGAAAAGGTGCATTGTTTCAATTAATCGTTTTTTTGTTGTGCAGTTGGCACAGTAAAAATCAAGTTGCGAATATATACAAGAGTAATATTTTATATAAAGACCGATTTAATTCCCAACGTTAACATTGTTTTGATGTTCAAAATATGTTATGTGTTGTTGTCATGGGTATTTGATATGAATTCTGGTCCATGTAATGCGTATATAATATAATCTTTGTGCATGCGAATCATGTGTAGCAAGTGTGTGTATGTGCACATATGTGTGTTCGCCAGCTGGTTAGGCGAGGAAGGCCAACTTCGCATGCTTGAAAGTCTTAAAGCGCGATCCATTGCTCAATCTCCCAACATTTGATCAGCTTGGTACACAGAAGTTCTTACCTCAGCAATCTTGTGAGATCGGTACTGACAATTCTATATCTAACATGGGTTTGGTCTATTTCTCTGAGAGTTGCACGTCTTTATGTTTTTTTGGCATTCCAGCGCAGCAAAAAAGTCTTGTCAAAATTCAAATATGGTATGATGTCACACAAGTCTTTGCATTTAGGATTTGCACATACATGCAAATGTACGCACTAAATTGAATTTATATTATATATATGCCGGGTTAAAAAAATATATATGCAGAATTTCAGTGTACCTCACAACAGAAATTCTTGGGTTGCAGCTAATGCTTCCATGGTTTGAGGTCGTTCAGCCTGCCTGTGCCCAATGGCTTGGGAAACCCTGCTGGAGTTGATCCATCGGTCATCCAAGTGCTGCCAGGAACTCAAATCCAAACTATTTTAAGTTCAGAGCAGTGCATGCGCAAGACGTTCCACTCGCATGTACTCAGGCTACAATGCTATCATACTTTTTACATCATATGATCCTGCCGATTTAGCCAACAACATAAGAATCAACATTTTAAAGCACATAACTAACGAACGCTTATAGCCTCCTAGCCCACCATCGACCCAAGATTGTAAGGCTTGTCCAGTCGAGATCATCAAGTGCTGCCTTCTACATTTCGAATGTGAAGGATGAGACAGTCAAAGCCATCAAGATGGTAACCGATATTGACGTGAAGGCCCCCCACTATTCGTGATTGTTTGTTTGGGATAAGAAAGCTTACAAAGAAACAAAACTTTGTCTCGGGTTATACAAAATGGTTCTTTCTGATGTACAGATCAGCATTTCATGGTTAAATCGCAGCATTCTATCAGGGATCAATGTTTCTGGTAACCATCATCCGCCAACTCTTGGGCAGGTGAACAAGCAGCGAGGAGTATCACTTGGATGGGGGAAACATGGAGGAATCGTCTCAGCGCAAGAGACTCAGGGTCAGCAGTCATGCACAGTGTCCTACCCACACCCTAGTTCATTTTTATAATATATTTGTTACACATAAAAGAAGGTTTGAACATACGAACAAATCGCAAACCATGACATGCCATGGCTCAACTGTGTGGGAGTTGCGCTGACACTCTGCACAACTTCATTTCTAAATAGGAGGTTGTTCCTCCTTCGTACTATTTGATTTGAAGAGACACCAGGAAGAACTATGTGATTGTTGAATTGTGCGTATTACATGCTTTGATAATAATTTGATTATTTTGCAACCACTCATTTAATTATATAAAGCAACAGTACAGTATAAGTTTCTGGGTTGATAATATTATTATATGAATTTGCATTTGTATGATATTTTGTCTGCCCATTTGCGTTTGCCCAGGTGGAAAACCGCAAAGATGGTGGCAGCCTGGATTCAGCCAACAAATGCTGATGAGAGCGACTCAGAGTAGTTGCAAAGGTGTCTTTTCTCCTGGACCAAGGCAGTGTAAGATGTTTCTACGTGGTGTGTACTTATGATAAGGCGAAAATACATGGTTAATAATGTTACCATTTGGGATACACCATATCCTTAAATGGATGGACCTACGCACTGCTGCCCAGGATAATCTATCGTTGGTGTCTCAAGCTAGGCACAGGTGGTGATAGCTTGGCCAAGCCAGAGCAAACTGGAAAACGTAGTGATAGGCTCAAAGAAATCGAGTTAGACAATATAACTTTGCTTGTGAATTTCTTGCTTTAACAAAAAAACCTAGTCACATTTGCTTTTGGCACAAGGGTGGCCAACCCTCCACACATGTGGTCGTGGTAGCAACTGCCTTGCAGTTGATTTGCTTGAGGACAGATTTTGTTTATTCTGCGAGTGGGAGCCGTCGTGACCAAACGAGCTGGCAAAAAAACCATTAATTACCTGTTGATTTCGAATTGCAATTTTTTGATCTGCAAAGTTGCCTTTTATTTTTGATACCATTATCCCTCCTGACCTGCACCCGCAATTCCAGTCCTCCTCATAAAAGTGGCTCAAGCGGAAACATCTCGATTTGCCTTACAGCAGGTCCAGCAGGACTCGCTCAAGGTCATGCCCCGGGCAAAGAAGGACTGGACAGACTCCCCATTGGCTCTGAGTCGCAGATGCTCAAACCTACTTCTCAGAATGGGAATGCCATTGCTGATGTTTCTTGAATAGCATATTTTGTTTGATACTGGTGATGAAGTATGAGCAAGGAGCCATTGTTTGGTGATATTTGTTCCAAAAAATGTTCCCAACACAAGCCCCTATGACACTGCTTCAGGTTGCATCTCATTGACTTCGTGGTTCAGTCAGCTTCTCCGGAGGAACACTTCAGAGCCCTATCCTCATCCCGACAGAACTGCCTACTTGATCTTTTCTTGGGTAGGGAGTGCAATGAATAACACTCAATGGTTCTGCTTAGGTTGGAAACCTGATGGTCTGATGGAACATGTTTTAATTGCCCACGTCAGTATGTGCAGTGACCGTTTGGGGATGGGTCCCATCATCTGGCTACAAGTACATGTGCTTATATGTGCAAATGAATAATGTATAATATATATATAATATATGTATGTATCACTTGAAATAATATATTTAAACTATATAGCACATTATGGATGTTTCAAGGTGATAAATCGCTATTGACAAAAAGTGGGACAATGTCACATATGCATGCAGTGGTCATGCCTCGTGTTGTTTTCTGATGTTGCCAAAAACATGTCGCTCCCCGTCACCAAGGACTTAATCCTTTTGGATGCCTTTGCAGGACAAGGAGAAGTGTCCAAGAAGTACAGCCAGAAGCCCAGAATTGTTGCCAGTCTGCCTGCATGCGAGGGTGGGTTTTCTGATTTTCTCTCGCTTGATTTGCCTAGTACATATGAAGTTTGAACATATGAAACTAGGAAAAGCATCGTTGAGTTAAAAACAATGTTACTGTGCAAAAACATAAATGAACATACATGAGAATTCATGCATGATACAGTGATTTACTGTGCCTTTATCATCTTTTATCATGCAACACTTTCTGCAACCTTGAGGTGACAATGGATGGAAAACGTCAGGGACCCCAAGATCACTTTTTAAAGTTTATGGGCTACCCCCTTTCCATTGTAGTAAAATCAAAGTGCTTTGCTTGAGCCCATGCCCCCACCAGGTATCTCTCTACTGAACCCAGTGGATATGTGTCGTCATTGACCCCATCAGTTCCTAATTTAGTGGCAGTCTTCTCTCTCGAGCTCGTGCCCAGGGCCAGTTTCGATGTCTTGGATGGGCCCAGTGGCGATATCTTGGAAATGTCACAGCCTCAAATTCTTTGACGAGGTCAGTCTTGGTCAATGTTAGTTTACTCAGACTTGATAAATTATTTTAGCATACACCACATCACCATAGTTCCATTGCCTGGCAATCAAAATTTGAGGTTGATATGGTATAAGCCAAATGAATCCCAAACTATCCCAACCCTGTTTAGCCAGAATCCCATCGCAAATCATTAACGATTTATTTTTTTCTTGCAAGCCATTGTTGCTTCTAAGGGAAGGATTCTGCACCTCCATCCGGAAGCTGTTGCGGATTATCCCGCATGGCTTAATGTTGGGGGGACCGCCCTGTGGACCTTGGGTATTCATCAATATGGGTACCAGTTTGAGAAGTCGACGGAGAATATTTGGAGACACGTCAAAAACATATGTAAGAAATTCCAATAAGAAACTTGACTTCAGAATTGATCAAATATGTTTTTCATTTGGTTCACCACCAACTCTATTGGGTATTTGATTGCAAACATATTTGTACACAACATTGCATAGAAACTATGTCCATCCTGGTAGTTTGTAGATGAGCTCAGGATAACCTGTCGATGGGTACTTTTGGGGATGCTGGCTGCTGCTAGATCAGTGCTGTGGATAACGGAGCAGCCACGAAACTCATTGATGCCTCTTTGCCCATATTTCCGGTTTGCAGCCCTGGCGCTGGAGCCTGGTTTCTGGGGCGACGTGGCATTGCCAGGAACTCAGTTGAGCTGACCTTCGCAGTGAGGGGTGATCAAACTATTGGCGAAAAGTATAAGTGTCAAAGTATTTGGAAACCAATGCATCATCATGCAACTGTCTTGAAGAATCCAGTTGGAAAATCATCTGTTGTGTGCAGTGCATTCATGCGCACATGCACAAACCTTGCTTTCTTGGAGTGCTGTACACGTAAATATTGCAAATTGCAACCTTATATTGATTGATATATTATATATGATATTTATATTATTATTATATTATTATAAATGATGCAAACATATATAAACTAGCTAGCATGTGCATGTCCCTCACATCCCGTGGACCGTGGATGCTTAGCATGATGGGTGCCTACAACCATCGAAGCTGCAAGCCAACTCTTTTGTTTGGGTCAGCGTGGTGGCCCCAGCTATGAAATGAATGAGTCTGTTTGGCGTTGTGTTCTAATCACTTTAAGCAGATTTCTATCAGAGAAAACAATGCTAATGCATTAGCTCATGTGCACTTCATGAAAACAACTCTGAACAAGGCCTTTCTTGGACAAACTTCGTCGCAAGATGACCAAGCGGGACAAACAGAGGATTGCCAAGGCAAAGAAGAATAAGGACAAGGCTATGGTCATTAAGAAAATATCAAAAGGTGGCAAGCGGTCAGTGTTTCTAGACTGCATTTCCATTGAATTAGTACCATTTATAAGCTACTGTGAAAAATGCTTTGCAAAGCAAATTGGATTTCCACATCAAGTACTGAATTATTGAATTTGTACGAATTTGTTGCTTTCATGTCTGATGTGAACAATGAGGCAAGGTGGACCAGGGATGAAAGCATCCGCGGCCTATACTCCCAAGTTTGCTGGAGCCATTCTGAAGCACCATATCCACTATGTTGAAGAATCTTGGGTGTAATTTATGGTGTGCCCATTAGTGTCTACTTCAAATCACTTGTATCCAACACGATTGATCACACCTGACTCATTGGATGGACTTGGGTCATTGTATTCCAACATGTTCCGACATGTCCCTACCCCAAGCCTTGTCCGAGGACCAAACCAGGATCAACAGTTGGCACCAAACGCCGATCCCTGCCAACATGCGGGCAGTGAAGGCATGCTCGGGCGCTGCTCTGTTCTGGGTGTTGTCGTTATACACGGTTATACACCATAGATTCCTTTTGATTCATATTATATATATTCTGAGGGTTTCTAAATCGATGTAAGATTATTACATGTGCTGGTGGTGCATGGGTAATCGACACACTACATTTGCACATGCATGCAAACTATTATCTCCAAATCATTGGAATGAACGAACTATATAATATATTCATGTCATCAACAAATGTCGTATTGCCAGGCGCCCTTTCGGTGGAGGCATGGTGGTATGGCCCAGATCAAGTCCTTTTTAAAGGACAGGGTTGCTGATGGAACATATGTTCCACTATTGAAGGATGGATTGGACTAATGTGGATCCAATCTAGCTTCAAATCAACCAATTCGTTGGCCACCTGGAACCACACTATGCTGAAATGCTACGCCTGTGTGGTGTGAGGTGGCAGTTTGTGCAATTCAATTAGAGGTGAGTTCTGGATCACCACCCAACATATATAACATCTTTGTTATTTATTATATTATATTCGTATCTGATCATTGGGACTACTCAATTTTGTTGTCACGGTGTGGAAATCCTTGAAGAACAAACCCAATGCCATGATGGCGTTGGTGGTTGCAACTTGTCTTTCGATGCCCACTTTCATGTGGATTTGACCATGTCTTATATGGATTGTCTCAAATGGGGTGGAAAAATGGGCCGCTGTTTGCAATAGTGGAATTGATGTCTCTATGAAATTCTGATGCGTGAAACTACCGTGAAACTAGCGTGAAAGTACCGTGAACCCCCTTTAAAAAGCGTGAACCCCATTTAAAAAGCGTGAACCACGGAACCCCAAAAAACCAACATTTTTGGATGATATACATTTTGTCATTTGGAAGCTGTTTACTAGTTCCAGCTGCAACACATTGGGATCAAAGAAACACGACCCAGTTGACACTGTTAAACAGGTTACCCATGGCACCATCCGATGCTGGGAAACATGCGCTTGCCAAAGCAGCTGAGCGTGCGCAAAGGCTTGCCGAATTGGATTCTGCCCAGTGTACCATGGAAAAATTGCTAAATTTCGCCTTGCCACCAGAACAACTTCCCTGGGGAGAACCATTGCCGATGTCTCAATTGCAAAGGGCCATGAGACGACTATTATGATTATAGAACATATTGCAACTAAGTGGATTCGATTTTTTCACATGATATATAATGTCATATATGTGTCACAATTTTTATAGGTTTGGTGATTTCCACACTGTCGAGGTTGAAAGATGCGATGGCTTTGGATCACAAAGGTGGACCAAAGGCCAAACGTACATCACCGACTAGTTCGGGTTCGACTAGGGAGCCTCTGGGTGATAGTGCACAGTCGCCTACATCCAGCCCTGCAGAGTCCGTTGCCCCAGGACCCCATGCTAAATTGTTTGGATAGTTGCCGGCATTCCATCAAACCATGATGACCAGTATCAAACATCATGAGACTTGTTTTATATAACCCATCATGCTTTCCCAATTCAATGCAGTGCATATTTGTTGTATTAACTAGTTCAGCATGTATGATCAGGCCATACTTGCTTTGTACTGAAATTGTTATGTGATTTTGATCACATGGCATTTTCACTATGGGGGTGCTTTTCATTATTTCACTGTAGGAGGAATGAGTCAAGCCTCCACCATCCCTGCCACAGAAGAGCAACTTGCCGCTGCCCGAAAGTTGCCTCGTCCTTCAGTCGAAGACTCTGGCCTGTCGACACCACAGGACAAAATTCTGAGGAGACAGAACACACAGGTGTTGCCGGGGCATATTGGGGACACCCACCTACTAGCCACAGCAGCAGCAAAGCAACAGCCAGTTGAGGTATCCAAGAAGGGCAAGGTCAAATCAAAACCAGCCCGTAGCGTGAAGAAGAAACAACCCAAGAATGCAAAGCAAGGAAAACGTGGAAAGAAAGCGTCGGGTGGAAAGAAGTCAGTTATCAAGAAGCAGAAGACACAAAAGGAGACCATGCCAACAGCACCCACAGAGAAAGCACCTGCCAAAGGAGCACCGTCACAGCAACCAGGAAGTGCTGCGACAGCCCCTCAACCCCCTGCCCCGAGACCAGCCTGCAAGAAGGCAGCTGCCAAGAAAGCAGTGGTCAGAGATACAACCAATGTACCACCTGCCCAACCTGTGAAAATTGAGCCCAAGAGTGAGCGCATTCGTCGCAAGCATGAAGTTCAGACACCCCCCAGTGTGAGGGAAGCCCGTGGTGTAGCCCAAGCTCAACTGGACAACATGGGAAGATCGACAACCTATGAACAATTTGCGTCCCCAGTACCATCGACCCAGAATGCCACCAACAAGGAATCTTCCAACCTGGAACCTGGTCCAAACCATGACGATGATGAACATTTGTCTGATGCGACGAGCTACTATGAGCCGTCAGAACAAGAAGAAGAAGACGAAGATGAAAGAGAAGATGAACTGGAGGAGAGTGAGAGTGAAGATGAACCTGGACAGCCAGATGAAAGCAATGCTGCACCCACGCCCACACCTACGCAGAAAGGTAAAGGCAAGAAAGCGAAGAAACCGAAAACACCTGAGCAGAAGGCTGCCCATGCCCGCTATATGAAGTTCAGCAGGTCCCTTCGCAGTACCTTTGCAGCAGCATAATTCCCAGATATAGCTAATATAGAATTAATATACTAGCTATGTAATAATATTTAAATATATTAATATTAATTTAATATTATATTATATTGCGTCCCCAGGATTCCTCGTTTTTTATTACCTTGCGCTGCCCGCCCTTTACCTCTGCATGTTGTCAGTTCATGGATGGAGGTAAACCACCAGTGGGGGCACCATGATTCCAAGATCTACCCTTATTACACTGATTACCCTGTGTTGCCTCTCTCTCACTCCCTTGATTACTGCATGCATGCATGATGTATGTGCAGCACATGTGCATTGAGAGCCATGCACCAATTTGCATGTTTGATGCACGTAGCCTACTCAACAACGGACTCATCTATTTTCCAATGGTTTGCTCAATTGACCCAGGCAAGAAGACGCCGAAAGAGATCCGACGTGCTGGCTTGAATGCGAAGTACAGTGTTTTGGCAATAAACTGTGCATCATATCCAGGGATTGGTACACCAATGGTGTAGCATGGCATGTCAGTCTGAAAATATACGCGCAGGCACGCAAACACATATCATTTATAACTCAATAGCAGCTTGTCAACAAAAACGCCATTGATGAGTGTAACATTTTTTACACCGTGCAAACCATTTATACTAATATTGTTGTTGGATTTTTGTTTTTACGATCAAGCGGTCATGAGTGCCTACTAGAGGTCAAGAGAAGCTAGCCATTTTGCAAGAAGCATGGGCTGGATGCGCTGGAGAATGGAAATCTTCAGAGTTATACTTGAAGTTGTCCAGCCGCACGTCCCACAGCTCGTTTGGTGCACGTGTGTGGATGACACGTGGCCAACTGGCCCAAAAGTACAATTCAGAGAGCATAGCTGACACAATTACCCAGGCAAAGTTGGATGATCCCAAGTTGGCTGACACGTGTGTGAAGTGGCATCCCGATGCCATTGGCAACAAGGATACTTTGGGCATCATTTTTTTCAGAACTGTGCATGCATGTACATTAGAATTTTACATGTTGAGTGTGACAAATACCAACACGATCCAACACGTTACAAGTCTAGCAGCACTTTTCCCTCCTACTGCCCAACTCAACTTTCATATTTATATGAGCAAATGTAAACTCGCCCGCAGGACTTGCAGCTGTTCCTGTGCTGGGACTCAGAAGGAGTTGAAGAACGTTCAGACACAGTGATCGAGGAGTTGTTCAATTGTGTGGACGAAGACATCAGCGACGGGGAACGCCGATCACGGAAAAAGACGACAAAGAAAAAGAAGAGACGCCACAGTTCCAGCAGTGACGATGAAGACAGCCAGTCCGCTTCTTCGGTCAGCGATGCTTCTTCCAGCAGTTCGTCCAGTGACCCATGTCTGTTCAACAAGTGGAATTATCAATATTTTTGGTCACAGTTCAAGGTGGAAACTGATTAAGATGTTCAAAATGTTCAAAAGGTGATTGGAGAAACCAAAAAACAATTTTCGCACAACGATTGGGGACACTGCAGAATATGTTTAAGACATGCATTGTTTGCACCTGCATGTGCAGCTGAGGACAAGAAAAAGAAGAAAGCTGACAAGAAGAAGAGTAAGAAGAACGGCAAAGGTAAGGGCAAGAAAGATAAGAAGGAAAAGAAGGAAAAAAAGGAAACTGACAAGCAGAAGGAAAAGCGCTTGCAGCGAGAAAAGGATAAGCAGGAGAAGAAAGCCAAGCAAGAACGTGACAAAAAAGAAAGGGAACAAATTGCACGTGCAAAGAAGGCAGTAATCTTACTAATGGGCTCATTTGATGTTCGGTTCGTGCTAGCTGTTTGACATTCATGCATGCTATATTGCGACAACCTTATCTTCAAGATTTCACCAGCTTTGTTGAAGAGTGCACTGGGGATTTGGTGATTCATACCTATATTATATACTACTTGCACGATGTATTTTGGCACTATTGATGGGTACTGCCACTGCACTTGCTTCATTTTCGAAATTTGGGTTCATTAATTCTCATATATAAGCAACTGCCATTCAAACCCCAAATCGTGATTTCTCTTCAAAAAAAAACTTGAAAGAACTTCCATATTTGATGGCTATACATCTGATTTCCATACATCCGAGCTAGACCTGTCTTAATATTTATCAACAACCGTTTTGAGAAATTAATATAGCATTGCTGAATATTGCAATCAAACAAATACGTGATGTGACCTTGACAGTTTGAAAACTAGAATATATATAATAAATAAATATTTATCATATTCACTTGGGTCAATGTTTATCTATAGATCTAATTGTTTCCAATTGGGAGGGTTACCTATGGTATCCCTGCAGCAACCTGCCACGGACAGGTTCTGAACAGTGCCAATGATGCGATCACAAAGGCCTCCGGAAAGGCCAAGCTAATCGCCGAGATGTTTCTGGCCTCAATTGCAATCATGGGACATGCCAAGCCCAACAAGCCCAACTGGAAGCCCATATAGTCCCATACCATATGTATGATTCTTATACTTCCCCATGATATCCACCGAAATTCATTGTTGGTTGATGATGGGACAGCAAAGCAATCCCAATCGAGCATATAACGTGTTATATAATATATATATACCCACACTATTGATTTCCGAACTGTTCCCAAGACAATCACATGTCCACCAACTATCTCAACAACTTGAACTTGTTATGGAATCTATATTTCACATCGACTCTCATAATACTGGATGCCCAACTTGTGTTGCCCCGGTGTTCGTCACTTTTTACCTAGTGGATGGTCAAAAAAAGTAAGTGGGACCCACGAAAGTCAATATTATGCAGTTATTATTGTATTATGCTATTATTGTAATATCGTATCATTATTATTATTGCAATATGTTCATATTATATAGTTTTTATCTAGAATCTAAGAAAATCACCCCAATATATAATACACATATAAACTTTCTGAAATTGACATGATCCTTGGGGGTCATTGTTATGCATAACAATGACCCCCAAGGATCATGTCAATTTCAGAAAGTTAGTAGGACACCGGGGCTTCCCATCTGGCTGCCCCCCAACTGAGACCACCAGACCTGCCTAACTTGCATGTGAGGTGCCCCAGCCTTCGTGCGGCGATTGAGACGGACTTTGCCAAAATGCGGGATGAGTTGGTGGATGCACGGGATGCTGTGCAAAATGTTGTTGACAATCGAGATGCCTCTAGTCTGTAACATTAAAATAAGAAGTAAAATGTCCTGCAAAAGACAACCACAAAATAAATTTTGAAAACGATCATGTCATCAAGGGAGGTACTACAGTAGTTCTTCAGGCAACAAACTAACTCAAATGTCAGATTCTTAAAAAATCTTAAAACCTATTTGAGTATGGTACCACAAAACTTGGTTGCTCATTTTTTCCAACTGTAACAAAACGGGGGCCTTGTCCTTTAAGCCCAGCTAAGGTTTCTCAGTTGGATGTGATTCTTGAAGATTGCAGTAAGAAGGAGACGTCCTACAAGGACTTCTTACGAAGAACCAATCTGAAGTGAATGAACATTTCAGATATTTCAGTGTCTGATTTTGCTGTGTAGAGTTGCTAGAGCATCCAAAATACCTGTCATGGGAAGGAACATCTGCAGTTCTTGTCAATGTTCAACTAATAAACAATTGTTCTCATAGAAGAATTCTAGAATGTATGTTTTATGCGACTCCCATTTAAAATCTCTAGTACACCCGAAAAATACATGTCCACAGAAGGTGTTCCATGGGGACAGGTGCTGCTTGCAAGGCGCTCGGCCTACATACAATCCATTTCTTGGGCAATGGCCCTTTGTTGGGTGCAAGGACAAACTCTTGCACCTACCCCATTTGCAGTACCATGGAAATTCAAATTGGTGGTTTTCTTGAGGTCACCGCCATCCAATCTGATATATATCGATCATATTCAGAGATCACATGGCAGCGCTTAAAAAAAAATGGTGGCAGCAGTGCCCACATGTGCATTTGCAGGGTTTGTGGATGTCCCTTTTTGGTTCCTAACATTTATTATATGATGATATCGAAACCGGAAAGAAATGGGTGTGGCGGGCCCCTCGCAGGTGCTGAAAACTATGTGGAAACTCAATCTGCAGTTTTGGAGGAGGCCCTGGAAAATGTTCATGGGGGAGTGCCTCAACTGACAATATTCGATGTTGCCCTGTGTCAAACCGAATTCAAAACCAACAACTATAATATATTATATATTTTATATTATAATATATATAATATATCGATCTATATTATATATTATATAAGTATAATATATAATACATTTATTATATATTATATATTATATACAACATAATATATATAATATATATAATATATAATATAATATAACTATATAAATATTTATAAAATTTTGGAGCCAATAGGTTCCTAGGGGTCGTTTCCACTCCACCTTGCCCTGGGTCAGCCAAGGGCAGTACTGTGGGAAGAGCGATGCGGCATGTCAAGGCACATGTCAAAGTTCCTTGGCACAACGGTCTCATTTGGCCATTGTGTAGGGAAAAAACTGGGAAATATAACCCTGATACTTTAAATGCATGCGATGGAAATGTAAATAGTTCCCAGTATTCCAACAAAAAAATACAAGGCCTGGTGGTGTTATATAGATTTGATGCTAACATTTTTTGGCCCGTCCATGTTGCCCCCCATTTGATTTTCAAAACGAAGTGAACAACATGCATTCACCTTTAAAAAATGATATGACGACCCAGTCCTATCCCCCAAAATCCTCAATATAAACCAATAATCAATTTTATTTCTGGGGGGCCACACTCGTTTAAAGACTATACTCCCTTTGTTGGACGGGTTCCTTTGAAAACATGTTATCCAAAGATCATGTCTCTACTCTACCTTCCAAATGAATTGACCAATGCACCATGGGCATCATTATGGGGTGATATAGCTCATTTATTTTTTACATTCTGAAGTCATGGTATATATGTTTTTTTTAATTATTACTTTATAAAAAAACTATATGGCATATATAGCATTTAAAGGCAGACCCGTAGCATTAAAAAAAAAAACATGTTTCGTTTTCTGGTCAATGGCTGAATGTGAGGCAAATCACACTCTTGTGGGACATGTGTTTTGATCCTGCAGAGACCCCTTTTCCCATGGAAACATTCTTGGGCCATGGCTGCATGGCTGTACCATGCTGTCAAATTGCTGGTTGCATGTGTGGCAACCCCACGACTTGTTTGTAAAGGAGGTGGCCATGTGGAATAGCATTCAGCGGCCTAGGGCCAAGGCTTTCTTTGAGCTTACCATGTGTTTTGAATTGTCATTCGACGAGTATCTGATGCTCACGGTGTGCCAATCACTCCCTGACAGCACTTTGTGTTCTAGATTGGCAGACAATTTCTCATAGTTCATATGGGCACTAGCTGAATCATTCCAGTCTTTTTGTGCCCAGGACAGTCGTGGGAAGGCGATGCATTCTCTCACCCGCAAGCTGGGTACCTTTTCTGGCAGGAACAACTCGAGAGACTGGTGGCGATCTTTGAAGGGTGGCCCTGACACTTGGCAGGGTTAATGGTTGAAATTAGATAAGCCGATTTTCAAACAGATCGATCTGCTTATTACCAAAGCAATGTAACGAGTGGATGATGTCAAGAAAAGTTTTCCAGGCATCAGAACCCAAATGTTCATTTGATTTGGATTGGATGGCTCTTGATGATTTTTCAGTCATAAGTTATAAGTCATAAGCCTGTTGCAACAACAAAGGTTCCAAGATGTTCTGGGTTTTCTTGCCCCTTTGAATCCCACCAAGGCAATTGAAACTATCCGCGTCCCAATCAAGTACAAGGACTTGGAAACTGATGAAGAGAAGTTCAAGCTTGAGGACAGGCCATTCTTGGATCCTCATTCCATTATCAGGTTTCTCTTTCAAGAGGGAAAACTGAAAATCCCCGAGCACCATGTCCGCCGCTACTGGGAACACAGTGCCAATTTCGGAGAGGAATGGGCAAAGACAGTGGACAATCACCAAATGATACCTTTAGGTATTTTTGGAGACGGTGCGACAATAAGCACGGAATTTGGTTCAGCTTCTGTCATAGGGCTGTTCCTCAGTGTAGTGCTTTGGAGACCACGAAGCATTCGTGCTTCAAGGTTCCTTCTGTTCTCCATATCAGAAGCTGAATTGTGGTCCCACCACACAATGTCTCGCGTCCTGAGACGCTTGACGTGGTCACTGAACGCGTTGTACAATGGTCGGCATCCGACGGTAGACCCTTGGGGCAATGAACTTCCAGAACGTATGAGGAGCCTCTCTGGCACGCAAATCACTAGTGACAGTTTGAGATTTGCTACAACCGAGATACGGGGGGATTGGTCCTGGCATAAGAAACTGTGGCGGTTTGAGAAAACAAGCTGGAATGGGATCCGCATGTGCCATTGGTGCCGTGCAGTGGCTTCAGGGGAATGGTCCGATCTGTACTGGAATTTGTCAAATTCCAGCAACTTTCACAATAACCACTTCTCGTTGGAAGAGTTCATGGAGGAAAGAATGCCTTCCAGAGGCATTTGCCATTTGCCCGCAGTGATTTCTATAGGGATGGCTGGCTGGCTAGCCAATTTCAAGTTTCTATCAAGGGAGAACCCCATTGTCAAGCCGTGACCTTGTCATCTAGAATGCTAATACTAGTGCTTGATCAGCTGAGGTCCTTTACTTGGCCTTTGCAATTTCCACCCCACTTGCATCAGATGGTGTTTGATGCATGTTTGCCATCTGGGGCTCCTTTTCACAGCCAATGGTAGTGGACTGACTCATGGCTGAGCCACAGGGATTCTTTACGGCGTATTTTTTTCAAAAGTTTTCTTGGGCTCTAGCTTTGGCACGGGTGAATGACATTCCCTGACTCATTGACCTGTGATCCTAGGCATTTCCTTCTGCAATCGGGCTTCTTTGGTGACTTTGACCAACATTCCCGATCCTTGCTCCTGGCTAGAGCGTATGAGCACTTCCGGTCATTTTGCAGGACCAATCGCGTAGCATGCTCCCAGCCACCGTTCAAGGAGCATATGGTTTCTTGCCACAATGACAGTTGATGTTGACTCCCAGCGTGACTTTTTGAAACTTTGACAGCAGGGCACGTGTAGAGAAGAATGTTTGTGACCCATGTTCCACCAAGTTGTACAAAAAAAATGGAGACATCTACCTCACTGCGAAAGCCTACAACGGGAGGTGCATCTTGGCATGGCTCTCTGAGACGGTATGTGAAGCAAGCCAACATGAGGCATATTCATCAAAAGATGACAGATGTTTTGTGTTGGCTGGAGCTTTGACTCTTGACAGAAAACAGTAATAGTTTTGATTGATATAGAGTTGGTGAACTCTTTTGAGCCGGGGCTATATATATTATACATTTTACTATAAGTATCTAACACAAGAAAACACACATAATTTTACAAAATATCTACCCTGTGCTAAGGGTCTGCCTCTATCAGCTCCCAAGGCCAAAGCATCTCTCAAAAGAAGATCTGTATTGGATCTATATAAAACCCGTTTCCCAAACCGCCTGCCGTCCAAGGAAACATATGGCTCGATTTCTGGGAAAGTTAGAAGCAGCCGGACGGTATTTGAATCTAGGCATTCAAAACCAGTCAGCAAATTATTAGAATCAGGGACCCATCAAATATCGATTTTTGGGTTACATTGAATCTCGTGAGTGCTGGATCTTAGGAGCGAAGCAGAAGCCCAATCTATATATGATGACGGAATGGCTTTTCTGAAACTCCACCTCCACCTCACCGTCATGTCACTGAGGACAACCATAAACACTGATGTTAATTGATCTATTTTTCACATCGTTTGCCGGGACTCCACACAGGACTTTTTTTGCACCTAGCACCTGAGCAGGAAGGGCACCCAGGAATGGTTTGTGCGACCCAAATTTCATGTTCCTTGGCGATATGATCATTCTCTGAGGATGCATATGCTTGTGTTCTGGAAATCTAGCTTTGAACACCTAAATAGTAGCCAAATATTCTGGGTGAATGGCATCGGAGTGGAACAGCTTAACTCTAGGGCCACAATGTATTCATGCCATCTGCTCAGCCCACCCCAGTGGATCCAGTTCGAACGAGCTGAGGGGTTCCTTCATTTGGTACAAACCTGCTACTACCGACGCCACTTACTCTGAAGATGGTGTCACTGAGAGAGGTACTGTCCCATGAGGTCATCTGGCCAGCTGACACACATCGCGCACATGGCGAGGGGATCTCATCAGAACCAATGCTACTTGTTTTTTGTCCTTTTGTCTGAGGCACTAACGTCAGAATGCACCATGGATTTGTTGATGAGGATTCGATGTCTTGGTTGAAACGACACTTGACTGCTGGTTAAGAGAGAGAGATTTGAGACCACACACTGCATATACACCCATCTTTGGTATTTCTTTGAAAACTCGAGCTGAATACGAAAGAAAAACGGGCATTGCACAATTCTGCGGGCATTACTGCTAGGATGTCGCTATTCGAAAGCTATTGGGTCTCTGTATCTGAGGAACATGGTTGAAGAGCCATCCCAACTATCGATATCGCTGGATCATTCGCTGCAGCAAGTTGAGGCAGAGTGTGAGCGTGTGTGTTGTTTTTTTTTCGAGCTGGATAAAGACACCGCTGGGATTGTATTGCGTTGATCATATATCACCAAACATCAATTAGGGTTCAAGGCTTGGTCCAGCTGCCGGCCAGGATCTGGCATACCGCTATGAAAATGAAAAGGTTCCTTGGATAACATCCCATAATACTCTGAGTTGTTTTTTGAGTAAACTACATTTGTTGGGACTTGAAGAGTGCACATGCGTGCTTGACGTTGTTTCTCCTGATTGAGGCTGAATGCCCAAGCTCGCTGGCGTTTGGATCACAATCGTGGGTGATCGCGAGAAAAAGGTCAAATCTACATGTGGTCCAATTCAGAGTATTTAGTGTCAAATATGGCTTCCTGAAGGGATGTGGATTTTCTTGATTTTAAAAGGTGGTTATGGTAACGACATTTGTTTGAGCTTATGTTGGAAGTTTAGGGTGTATATATATATATATTATATATATATTATATATATATATATATCACTTAAGTATTTTATTGGACATACAGTCCCATTTTCGTATCGGGCTGGTGAATCACTCAGGATTTCGACCTCGGCCTTGACTTCCCGGGGTTCCAGTCAAGCCACTGGCGGGCTGGCTGAGGCCGAGCCGAGCTGGGTCCTGAAGGCAGAGATGGGTCATTAAACAGATTACATCAGATTACCATTTGGGGTCTGGGAAATTATTTCATATATATATATACACATATATATATATACGTGACATATATGTATTTATTTTCTTTATAACAAACTGATTATACTGTAACTAGGGACAATACATATGTGATCATATATACACTTTTTTCCATTGGTGTATAAATCATTTGCAAATGGGCCATTTTCCATAAACATGTCAAATTGTTATTACCACAGGGTAGTTCCGCATATTTTGAGATGGGCATCCACCACCATCAGCTTTTCATGCCAATGTGAGGGTAAGTGCTTGAGTTTCGATCCATAGGCATCAACCCAAAAGCAGCAAAGATCAGTTGAAAAATGGGTTGGAAGACAAATTGCCCACTGCAATCTGGAGAGGGCGATGGAGAGAGAGAATCTGGAAATGGATTAGAAGACACATTTCCTATATTGGAATTTGGTCCTGAGGTTTCCATCATAACGTGTATAGTGTGTGTGTGTGTGTTTGTTCATTGTAAGGTCGGTAATTTTGCATGTCAACAAATGCCGGCCAAGAAGGATTCACCAATTCGAACTATCCCCTCTTTGTGGTGGCCTGGAACATGACATGGTTGTTTCAGATTATGCGCTCGATGGTGGGGCAAGGGAGTCACTTGTAGGCCCAGAGCATACTGACAAGGACCCCCGAAGAAATGTGTTTGGACAATGTTGGACAATCATTGTTCTTGTGGGAAGCGGTATTTCAGTCGTTTTCTTAGCTTGAAAATTGGTGCCTTTCAGTTCCTGGCAGACTTTGGATTCTGACGCTGGGGATACAACAATCAGCGGCCACCAATGCCAACCACAATATTCCATATGTCGGCGGGAGGACAAATTCCATGTACCTCCATATGCTTCCATATTTCCACGTTGATCATTCATTCTCTGCTGAATTTACCAGCGTTTCAAATTAGCTGCATCCATTCATCAGTGGAAACCATTGGGCCAAATAAATCCAAAGAAATCCGAAGAAATCCAAAAAAATCCAAATACTAATACATGAATATAACGTAATATTAATGATCATATGGCACATATGGACCCTTCTGTCCATTTCTTGGTGCGTGTTTCAGGCGCATGTTCCTTTGAACTGCCCCGTTTTGCAAGGACGACACCAGCGACCTTCGCACCGGCAGCGCCAGCGATAGCCGCGACGGCCACAGCGCGGTCGGCAGCGGCAGCGGTCTCCGGGGCCTTGACGTCATCGCCAAAGCGCGGCAACGGATCAGGGAGGTGAAGGAACGCGAGAGGTGCCGGGCACAGTGGGAACTGCAAATTTATGGTTTTGTATGGTTTTGTGGAATGATACATGGAAAACCAATGTGTTTTATTTAGTCTAGTGGGATTAATTGCTGCGATTAATTCATGGGATTTAACGGTATTTGATTGATTAGATTTGATAAGGTTCAATCGGGTTTTCATGAATTAGCTATGGATGGGGATGAATGCGTTAAGTAAGGATCTTTCTAAAACCTAATTTAATCTTTAAAAACTCTTTCCGATAGGGTACCATTTTCAGCATTAATTTATACATCCCTATTTTGGGGGTAAGGCCCACAATTAATAATCAGTGATTATATGCAAGTATCAAGTCGGTTGACATTATCTGTCATGATGTTTCAAGGTAGGTTTGGGGCAGTTTTTATTCCAAGGAGCGTTTGGATGTGATACAAGCAAGCTGGTTTTGGACATACAGTAAATCAAAGGCATCAAAAAATGTGAACAGTTTGAAATGACTAGGAAAACTTGGGATTCAACAACTGCAAGGGGAATTACATGACCAATGTCAATAGAAAACTGCGAAAATTATTGGTATAAAGTATCGCACAACATTCATTAAGATAAGGAATTATTGTAACGTGGGGGCGTCATTCTTTCTTGGGTACCTTAGATTAGCTGTGTTCATTTGAGATCCTTTGCCTTGATATCATTGATGCCATGGTCCAAAGTTGGTTTATTGTTCCATATTGTTCCATAGTTCGTAGTTCATAAAGCTGTATTGATACGTTTTGAGCATGGCACGGGTGCGAGGTTAGCCAAGCTTCGTGAACACGAAGAGGTGGAGGAGAGGCGAAGAGAAGCCCAAGCGCAACATGAGCAGCGCATGAAGCGCCAGGAAAGTGAAAGGCCATCGCCTCCTCGCCAGACCTCGCCAGAGACAGGTTACCCTCTGGGTATGACTGTTACATAGCCATGGAATAGATGGCCCATAGAAATAGATGGTTTACCTGGTTTACCTAAATAAAAAACGGTGATTTTCCATGGCGAACTCTTAAGTAACCAGATGGTAAACCTTGAGACTCCAGACTCCATGAAAGTTGCGAGGTGCCAATGAAAACAATCACAAAGTATTGACATAAGCCATTTTACATGATTTTAACATATTTTAACATTGCTAAACCTTGACGAAATCATGAGAGCCACAGACATTGAGCTGCTCTAACTTGACGACCGAAAACCAGGCGACGCCGAAGACAGGCCAAACGCCTGGAAGAGGAATCCCAAGTGAATGCCCAGGCAGAGGAACGGCGACGAGCCACTGGCTTTAAGCTGGAAACACGGCTGGTGAATCAAAAAAAAAAAAGTGATTTGTTCGTTTTGGATAGTTATGGAATGTTATGGTTTGTGATTTCTTGTTTTTAGGCTGCCTTCGTTTGTTAAGAGTAAGTTGAGATTGATGATAGCCATTCTAGCATGAATTTATCATACTTTATCAATCTTTATCATGATTTAACTCAAGAATACTCGAGATGTTAAATACTCTCTTTGTATGTATTAGTGGTAACTGTTTGGTTAATATCCGCCCCCAGATGAATAAACGCCAAGGCTGCTCAATGTGGTTGGTGGCCGGCAACGTTTTGGTGTTGCAATCACTGTAAGCAGGGGAAACATACTTAGGAGTGGTTCTGGACAGTTGACGGTGATCCCAGTGCCGAAATCCCATTGTTTGCCGGTTCTTTCTGGATAAATGTCCAGTGGTTAATGGATGTTCAATGGACAGCAACTGATATTATCATACACTCCAGGTGCAAAGCGCATGGCACCGGACAACTTGTTTAAGAGGTGGTCGCGCCATCTACATATATATATATATACATGTTGGAAAAAAAACATTTCCCAAATATACCTGAAACAGCAAATGTGCCTGAAGATGGCGCAACACTACATGTGCGAAATGCGCACAATTGCGCAGTTTACCCTATTTTAAGTTAAATTTCCTTCTTTCGGGACTGTAATATTAGCTACTGTAAGATGTCATTAACCAGTTTCAATTGTGATTTAATAGGATACTATTGACTATATCCAACGCTTAGGAGGGAGCTAAGCAGCTAGCAGTCTCCATACTCCTGATTGAACTATCTAATTGAGGAGCAAAGGAGCCACTAAGAGTTTCCCAACCGTACTAGTACTGATAGCTGAACAAGAAACATACCCAGAATTTTGTACAATTTAAGTCCATGTGCGGTTTGTAGCGGTCTAGGTGAGCCTTGGGCTTGAAGGACCTGTGAGTTGACATTGCTTATTCCCCCCAAAAGAAGCGAAACACTTTATAACCAAGCTATCCGGGGCGTATGATTGTTTATACAATTGCTTATATATATATATATACCTATATCATCCTATATCTATAGTAAGATGGAGTTATAAATAAACTTAGAAGTGGAGGGCTTTTCCTGAAGTCCTGAAGCCAGGAAGGGGACACATGTCTCCATCTTGGATTGTGATCACTCGCAGAATCTCGCAGATATCCGAGCCATTCATGTCAAACTCCATCATCAAACTAGAAGTGGACAGAATGGTGACAGACTTTGAACCAACTTTCGGCTAAACCAAGGCCAATGAGCATTGGAAAGATCCTTGGCTTACGGCACCATGCCGGTCTTAATTACCAAGATAAAGTGCCCCCATACGTTACACGGGGTGGTTTTGAATACATGTCGGTGTAATGAGATATTATGGGATATGATTATGCTGCAATGAAAATAAAATATATTTAATACATATAATTTATAATATATGTATATATATATAGAATTATACAGTATATAGTGTATATATATATATATGTATATTTAATATTAGCTACCTATTTATCTATCTATCTATCTAATTTTATTTTATCTTGTATTTATCTTAATCTAATCGTATCTTATCTAATCGTATCTAATCTAATCTATCTATCTATCTATCTGTCTGTTTGTCTGTCTGTCTGTCTGTCTGTCTATATATCTATCTATCTGTCTGTTTGTCTGTCTGTCTGTCTATCTATCTATCTGTCTGTCTGTTTGTCTGTCTGTCTGTCTGTCTGTCTGTCTATACTGTATATCTATCTATCTGTCTATCTGTCTGTCTGTCTGTCTGTCTGTCTATATATCTATCTATCTATCTGTCTATCTATCTATCTATCTACCTATCTATCTATCTATCTACCTATCTATCTATCTATCTATCTATCTATCTATCTCTCTCTCTCTCTCTATCTATCTATCTATCTATCTGTCTATCTATCTATCTATCTATCTATCTATCTATCTATCTATCTATCTATCTATCTATATTTTGTGTGTATATGTATTTATTGTATTTATATGTATATCTATATCTATAAATATATATATATATGTATATACATATGCGGGGTGTGTTTAAATATGTGGTATGACCCCAGGTCATGGCAATTTTGATATGGAAAGGCATGATTTATCATCAAAATCAGCGATTTCCCAGGTTTTTTTTAGATACAATGACATCTTGAAAAATGGCCGCAGGGATTTTGAATAACCCATGACCAAGCCATCAGCACTAGTGTGCCAATTTCATGTAAGGGTGGGTCCCCATTGGACCGTTCCTGTGTTGAAAATGGGCTGCCAGGGCTATTCCCATGTTGAGGTTTCATGGGGCAGGGGGGTGCATGATGTACCAACCTCAGGAACAAGAAGAAAAATCCAAACTTCTGCAGAAGCAGACGCAGGAGCCAGCATTTGATGTTGTCCGCTGGGAGAATCAATGGTTAGGACTTGGATTCACCCGGTTTTTACTGCGATGTATAATGGATATCGCAAGTTTCCAAGTATCTAACATTTTGCTGATTGACGTTGCCTAAAACCACGCCTATGTAGATGCTTCTGTTTGCCTGATCGGAGTGGCGAGGCTCGAATCAGAGCAGAGAAGGAAAAAACAAAAGAAAAGAAGGAACAAGAGATGCTGATTGCTTGCGATCGACCGTTGCAGCCAGTTGCGGCTTTGGAATCAACAACAAGTTTCTATATATATATATATATAAAAATAGGCGGCTGCGTCATGCTGAGTGCAAAGATTATTGTGAAGTCCTTTTCAAATTTCAGCCAACCTCAATTGGACTCATGGACTCATGGATGGGCCATGGAAGGTCAAGGTTAGTGACTCAAATAGAGGGTTGGTACTTGTGATTTGATGCAGAAAGCGAAGATCGGGACATTCAAGTAGCCCAGCATTTCCGCACAATTGGTGTTATTTGATGTCATTTGACCATTGCTTATTCTCTTTGCTGTGTTATTTGTCAGAATTGCAGCATGGCGATGGCCCTGTTGGTCGGACATGAAGAACGAGAAGATGGGACAAGGGATGAGCTATGAGGAATCAGGGGCGAGGAACGCGATATCTGACCCGTAGATAGAAAAAAGATGACAATGACGATGACGATCACGATCACGATGACGATGATGATGACGATGACGATGATGACAACAACGACAGTGCTGGTGCTGCTGCTGGTGCTGCTGGTGGTGATGGTGGTGGCGGTGGCGGTGGTGAATTTTGGAATACATCATTGTTGCTATCGTCGTCAAGTATTTTTCTATTGTTCGGCACCTGCCAGGTGAGGGTCTTTAGACTCGGATCTCAACTGCGAGTGCCGGATCTCAGTGGGCACTGCTGGACCTCAACCGCAAGCTCCACATGTCAGTGGGCACTGCCGGACCTTCAACTGCGGGTGCCAGATCGCAGTGGGCGCTGCCGGACCTGCCAGATGGGTATGCTTTAAAACCATAGCATACCATGCCATTTTGTGAGATGGTGGTTTTTTTGATCATTGGCAGAAAATATTGTAGAATATATGCCTTGAAATGCCATGGTGGGGATCACTCGAAGTGAAGTAACATTTTTTGCATGCTTCGAAAGCCGTATTGCAGTATACATAGTGTAAAATATGACTGACTGTGCAGACTACTGTTTGAAAATAAGGCCAGACGTTTCGCACATTTGTATGGATCATTCTGAAGATGCCACAGGTTTACCTGGTACAGTAGTGGAAAGTCCCGGGCCCACATGATCGCACATGTTTGATTGATAATTTTCTAAGTAACCAGCATTTCCCTGTACCATGGAGACAAGCGTCCTGTTTTTCCCCACCTGCCAGGTGAGGGTCTCTAGATATTAACAAAGGTGCAACTCCTTCTCACTCGCCCTCTCCTCTGCCAGCTCCGGATGCAGCGCGCCACACCTGGACCCGAACACCTGCCAGAGAGAATGTCGGATAGAATGCCAGACAGAGCGTCGGAAAGAATGCCAGAAAGAATGTCTGAAAGAACATGAAAATAGATGCCAGATAGACTGCCAGAATGAATGCATATTTTAAATTCCAGAAAAGATGCTAGACAGAATGTCAATATAGATGCCAGAAAGTATGTCAGATAGAATGTCAGGGTAAATGCCAGAAAGACAGAGTATATGCTAGAACGAATGTCAGATAGAATGTCACAATATATATATAAATATACACATATATATATATACACATACACACACACATATATATATATATGTGTGTGTGTGCCATACATATACATACTTCCAGATGATATGTCATAAACTCAATGGCAGAACAGTGTGACAGGGTGGGGATCACTCGAAGTAAAGTATTGATAAGCTTCCTGAGGCTGCACAAAGAGGAGAGAGGCAGATGCTTTGAGGAGGCTTCGAAGAAAGCCCAAGAAGCCATGGAAGCGGCGAAGAAGAGGTTGATTCACAAAAAGAAACAAGAGCGACTTGGCGGGAATCAGCAGCAGGAGGTCGTTGTTGGAAGTGAGTTGGACAATGGTTGATATATGAATAAATATATAAATATACATATAAATATACATACACATACACATACACACACACATACATACATACATACATGCATGCATGCATGCATGCATGCTTGCATACATACATCCATCCATCCATACATACACACATACAGACAGACAGACACACAGACAGACGCACATACATACATACATTACATACATTACATACATTGCATACATTACATACATTACATACATTACATACATTACATACATTGCATACATTACATACATTACATACATTACATACATTACATACATTACATACATTACATACATTACATACATTACATGCATTACATGCATTACATGCATTTCATGCATTACATGCATTACATGCATTACATGCATTACATGCATTACATGCATTACATGCAATACATGCATACATGCATACATGCATACATGCATACATGCATACATGCATACATGCATACATACATACATACATACAGACATACAGACATACAGACATACAGACATACATACATACATACAGACATACAGACATACAGACATACAGACATACAGACAGACAGACAGACAGACAGACACACACACATACATACATACATACATACATACAAACATACAAACATACAAACAAACAAACATACATACATACATACAAATATATATATATTTTTTTTACAAATGCGCGAATGCGTTGGTGGCTGGAGAAAGGATGGTACGCTGCGTTTCATGTTAATCTTGGATGACATGTGATGCTTATGGATGACATGTGATGCTTATAGACCCCATGTGAACCCCAATTTCCTGAGATCTTTAGCCATTAGGGGATGCCGTGCGCGGATTGTTCAGCCTCCAAGAAGGTAGTCTTTGACAACCCCCATCAGATTGTCTTCAATTTGCTAGTGATTTCGTTTTTTTTTCGCGGGGGTGAAACCAACCACTCAAGTATTGAACCATTCAATGCTAAATGCCAATCGTTTTGAGTCATGCGCACTTCCATGGGTCATGGCCAGTCCTCCAATATAGGTCACTGCCCGGAAGTGGTCGAAAAGAAAATTCAGAGACATGGGGATGAACAATGATGAAAAAAAATATATATGAAAATGTCAAAAGTTCCTGTTCCTGTATATAAAAGTCACCTTGAACAAATCCTTCCATTGGTTTGAAAAGCGGATCCTTCAGCGGATTAATCTGCCATGAAAGAAGGTTGGCCAAGAAAGAAGAGGAAGAGTCCATGCAGCCACCTGGCCGTCGGATGCATGGGATAACCCAAGTCACCAGGTAAACCCAGGGATGAGTATGTATCATTATATCATTCAGCACATTATTTTATAATATAATATAATATATTATAATGTTATATTATATTAATTAAATTATTATATTATATTATTTAAAATTATTATGATATATTATATTATATTATATTATTATAGAATATTATTATATTATTTATATTATATTTTATCATATTATATTATATTATATTCTATTTTATTATATTATAATATAATATATTTTATTATATTATATTATAATATATTCTATTTTATTATATTTTATTATATTATATTTTATTATATTATAGTTTGTTAAATTGAATTTTATTTTGCTAAATTATATTTTATTATATTATAATATATTATCTATTTTATGTATCGACTATATATGGGTGAAACTATTGTGGCAACCTTGAAACATTTGTTGAACAGTAGCAGGCTATGAAAAAAAAACATGGCTGGAGGATTGACTAACTATGGCTACTGACCAGTGTCAAAGTGGAATGGTCATGCAACCACTATGGGTTCAGCGGAAATTCTTGCCAGATACTACTGCGGAACGTTTTGACATGACTTGTCAAGTTAGGACTAGTTCTTAGCCCAACTGCTATGATGCCAGGTGGCACCAAATCTCCAGGGCCCCAAATTTTGTGAAAGGTACGGTGGCGTTTCCCAGTGACAATTCACTTTACAGTTTCATGACAAATCAGGCAGCTTGAAGCGGAGTACGACCAGGAGAAGGAGAGCCATGAGATGGGCGAAGTTCTGCAGAAAAAGGCGAGAGTCACCTGAATGTTATTTTTTAATGCGGCAAACCCAACATTAAACATCAATAAACATCATTAAACATCTCAAGCAACCAGCCATTTGGCGGTCGTTTGACATCATCCCAAACAAGAGTTGGACCAAATGAAGTCTTTGAGCATAGTGAGGCGCCTTTAGGGTCTGGTAGCATTTGTCATGATGAGTGAGGCATAGACACAAAGTGGCCCCCACTCATGTTTGCTGGTTTATAATTCCATTTTTATATCTCCGGATCTTATACAGTTATTTGTATTTATTTGTTTATAAACCCATCCAACTCCTCAATAGTTCTTGTAGTTGCAAGCCTTTTGCTTAACTGTGTTGGGTGCCCCACATTGCACATATGGTCATGACTCCCTGATGATGCCAGGCGCAAGAACGCTTGCGCCACCGCTCGGAAGAGAGAAGAAAAAAGGTGCGGCCAACCACGGCTTGGCGGATTGGATCCCATGTTCGAGCGAGTGATAGTGATCGGTTGAAAGAACATATCACATATGCATGTAGTTGTTTGGTTATTTGTATTTTAAATTAAATTATATTATACTATATTATACTATATTATATTATATTATATTATATTTGTTTGTAAAGTTATATCATTTTTTTATTATATTAACATGGTTATTATATATTCTATATATTGTTTTCTTTTAATTTTATACTATATTATATATATATATATTTATATTAATTATATTATTTTATTGTACATTATATGTTTTATGTTATGGTCTGATAATTTATTATTTTTTTAAAAAAAACTATTATATGTATATAATGATGTGTATGATAATAAACATTTTTTACACATTATGCATATGCCTGTGCGTGTGCATGTGTCTAGAACTTTTCCTGTCCTGAACTGACACAATCGGACCACAGTGCCAAAATCCAGGGCTCCACTGCTTGTAATTTCTATCAGTGTTTCATTATGTTTCATATGTCTTCTTTTGGAACCTCCTCAGCCTTCTAAATGTTGTTTGTTGCGTTGCACTAAGTGGGCTCCCCATCCCATCAATTTTTGAATAATAAGACATGATTAAGCTATTAAGTGCACATATTTGATGATTCAATCCCCATTCCATCATTGAATTGTTGATTCGTATTCAAAATCATGCTCTGAAGCTGCTGGTTATGATTATGATTCAAATCTACCATGTGTTTGAGTTCTAAGCCCTTCAAACTTTTATATCACCATTGGTGCCTAAAAATATGGGAAAAATCGCACATATATATATATATGTTAAGATGCATGTTTGCCAACCTTCGGTCCCCAGGAGACCCAGGCGAAGAACCGCGAGGCGCTGGAGAAGTTGCAGCGCGAGGAGCGGCGCGCAGAGTCTGAGAAAGTCGCGGAGGAACGGCGCCACAGCGCTGCGCAGCGCGCCGCCTCCAGGCGACGGAGAGACGTCTGGGCAGCACCGGGGATGCGGTGGCCATGGCCATGGGATGGGATGGTGAAAGGTGTGGTGAAAATATGGAAGTATATAGGAATTCCTGATGATTTCAGGGGTTATTGATGATTATTGGGATTATAGGGATTGACCAGTGAAGTTGTTAGCTTTATGACTGGATTGATTTGCACATTTGTGCAATTTGACTGCATTTGATGATTTTCAGTCCCAACGGCCGTGTCACATGGCATACCTACATGTCATCGTTATTCTGTTAACTGAAAATTGAGTGATCGATTTGCCAAACGTTTGCGCGTATGGATGGCATGGCATTGTGCTTGGTCTATTGTTGTTAAATTAATGTATAATAATGTATAATTAACCCATGCAAAAGAAATGTACGTGTGGACCAAGAACGAATTCTACTGGCCGAACATGTGCAATTGTACATGCGGTTACCATGGCTGCCGTGGCCTAAGTTTTTTTCACACTCGTGTAATCCGAGAATCCTTTAGCCCAGGAACGAGAGGAGGAAGAAAGGGCCAAGCGCGAGCAGGAGGCGAGGGCAAACTGTTGGCTTCAATCATACCAGTCCTATGTGGGTAATAAGTATATTAAGTAACATGAAGGAACCCAACTAGATAAGTAGAACATCCTCGGTTTTGTTTCATTATCATGTCAAATCTGTATTGAGAAAAAACAACATGAAATGAAATGGCAATTCCAACAAAAGTTTGGCCGAAATTTCAGAAGGTTCACAAGAGTCATCTTGGCCGAACTATTCCCCAAAAGTGAATTCAAGTTCGACCAGGGCAGTGGTGGTTTCATGTTTTGCATCCGGATCCGCGGGATTCCCCAGGGCTTGTGTTTTTCTTCGATCCATCTCTGAAGATTGGAGGATGACCATAACTGACTTAAACTTTGGTAGTATGGTGAAACCATGTGAAACCTTCAATCCAGTTCTGTTGTAAGAGGCGCGCTTTTCAGATGTTTCTGCATGTTTCTGTAGCTGATGACATGGTGTGAATTATTGACGTTTGACTCGGTTGCACGCCATCCAAATGTATGAAATTTCATGTGTATACAGTATACATGTATACTGTATGTGAGAAGGTTTCAATTCTAGAAGCCTGTACCTTGCACATTGCAACCACAAGGTCTTGAATACTAATCCACATAATTGGGTCTATTTGAGACATGACGCGCCATAAAACGTAGAGTTCATCCTCATCATAACTCGCATCATTTTGACACATTTATTTGGCCATGACAATTGTCTATCCCCCTCTTGTAATTTAACATGGCTACGGAAAAATGGTTCGTTTATCGATGACTTTCCGATGGAAACCCATATATATATAATTATATATATACATATATAGAGCATGATATAACTGTATGTATATATATATACAAAATTATACAGGGGGGTTCACAGCCAGCCATGTTTGATTACCGAACGGTAACCAGCTGCCAGCGTCATTTTAGGAACAGGAGCGGCTGGCACGAGAGCGAAAGCAGCTATACCGAAATCCACACTCCATTGCCGAGCTGAACCCTGGCCCAGGAAGGGGCCCGGCTAGTTAGGTTTGTTGGTCTATAAAACCCATCTATATATTTAACTATAGCAACTATCGATACATCCATTACAATCTATTTAGATATATATATATAGCTCCGAATAAATACACCTGGTCGCAAAACAACTATATATGAATGGATTTGTTCTATATGTTTTGCCTATGTCTTGCTAAAAATTTTGCCTATAGATACTATAGAGTCAATCTCCCATGGCGCTGTTCATGTTGGTCAGGAACTCTGTTTTGGATTCTCCGTAGGCCAGCAGAAATTACTTGACTACTGCGAGGCATATATATATATATATATATGCAATGCATACATATACTGTTTGATATATATCTATATATTAGCACATATATATATATATGCGCTAAATATATGCCGTACCAGACACATATTGATGGTTGTGGTTGTGGTTGTGGTTGTTGTTGTTGTTGTTCTTCTTCTTCTTCTTGTTCTTCTTCTTCTTGTTCTTCTTGTTCTTCTTGTTATTGTTGTTGTTGTTGCTGGTGTTCTTGTTGTTGTTGTTGTTGCTGCTTAATGTTTGAAACATGTTCTATGTTTCTCTCCATAGAGATGACCATGGATCCCCCTTGATCAATCCATAATGTCTGAGATATACATATAAATATATATATATACAAATAACACCCGAAGCCAAGCCAAGCCCTGGTTTAGTACCGGATCCATGCATTTCCTGAAAAGATTCAAATGTTTCCGATTTTGTGGTGGAGTTTGCAATATTTATGATTCTTTGTTGGTAATTAACATGAATTGCCCATCGCTAATTCCATGAAATTCCCCATTTAATCCCATGTATAGATTATTTTCCCAGCTACAAACCTCCATTTATAGCGGTTTTTCTTTGCCACGTTTGATTACCAGAGAGCAACCAGTCTAACTCCATGGTCCATCCAAGTGGAACCTCAGGGCAGTCTATGCATGGATCATATCCCCAAAGTCGATGATCCTCAACAAATGCTGAGGAAGTCCCATGAGCCTCCTGCGCCCCTGACACAGCAGCATCGTCGTGCGGCGTCACAGAAGAGGCAATTGGAACAGGAGAAGCTGCGGAGGCTGGGAGCCGTTTTTTTTTTTTAAGGGGGGTCGATTCGGGTCGATGAAAACTCTACAGATTTACACTGCAAAAATGGATTACAAACATAGGGGGATGATTAAGCAACACACATGGACAAAACATGTGAATCAACAACTTGATGGTGGATGCTGTCGTGTTTGATGTGGTACAACCAAGAACAGATAACAGACCATTCCCAACACAACCAAAAAAAACTCAACCATCCCTAAATATTAAATAGTGTCTATCATTGGGTTTAATTACCACGTTAACCAACCAGACTGGACGGGAAACATCAACCAGGGTGGGTTTTAAGAAACACACATGTGAAACCAACAAGAAGGGTGCTTTAAGCAGCACGACTTGGAGGCTCAACATGATTTAATTGTTTTTCGACATGGGCAGACAGTCCACCGACATGGCTTTTGGGCATCAGTATCCCTACCCTGTCTTTGTTACCCAAAATTTCTCCCAGTGGCCTGATGGCTTGGTGTCTGCTTCCAGGCTTCCAGCACTCACCAGGGTTCTTTGCCGCTGAAATGAGTTGAAGGATTTGAACGAACCCAGTGGGCCCCAGTTGTGCAAAGCTGGGTGACTTAATTCTGTTTAGATGAAACTCATTAAACTTCATTAAACCCCAATTAAATCCCATTCACTCCCATTAAACACCATGAATTCCCATTCAATGCATGGCACCTTGGACCTACCTAGCTGGCCGCCCCATGGCAGGTACGCGGAAGGCCTTCCAGCGGAGAGTCCGGAACGGGGCGAACGGGGCCGTCCCCCGTTGTTGCCCAGCTTGGACGCTCGGGGCCGAGTCGCCAAGATCGAGGACACAGCCGGACCCAAGACCTTCTAATCAGAATTTTCTCGGGAAACTGGTAGAAAGATAGAGATTTTTGCAAGAATTTGTAAGATGATACTTCGATGATTGATATCTATGTAATGTACGATCTTGATTAGTGTAGGGGGGACCCCCCAAAAAAACATTGTGAGATCCTCTTTAATGTGGAAATGTTCATGAACCTGAGCCTCAATAATGTGGAAATGAAAAATGATAAATTTCAATTGATTTCAATTTACTCTCAATTGATTTTCAATTGATTTCAATTTACCTTCAATTGATTTTAATTTATTTTTAATTAATTTTCAATTGATTTCAATTTACTTTCAATTGATTTCAATTTACTTTCAATTGATTTCAATTTACTTTCAATTGATTTTAATTTACTTTCAATTGATTTTCAATTGGTGTCAACTTACTTTCAATGGGTTTTCATTTGATTTCAATTTAGTTTGAATTTATTTTCAATTGATTTCAATTTACTTTCAATTGATTTCAATTTACGTTCAATTGATTTTCTTTTGATGTCCGCTTACTTTCAATGGGTTTTCATGTGATTTCAATTTAGTTAGAATTTATTTTCAATTGATGTCAAATTACTTTCAATTGACATCCCATAGTAACACCATAGAAAGATCCTAGAAATATCATGGAACTGCCATAGGAATCTCACAGAAATCCCATAAGAATCTCATAGAATTCCTTCAGGAACCCCATAGTAATCCCATAGAAATATCATAGAAACATCATGGAACTCCCATAGGAATGCCATAGAAGTCTCATAGGAATCCCAAAGAAAACCCATAGAAACATCATAGAAATACCATGGAAATCTCAAAGGGACCCAATTGAATTCCCATAGCACCCCTTCAGAAATCCCATAGAAATCATCTAGAAATATCATAGAAATATCATGGAAATTTCATAGGAATCCAATGGAAATCCCATAGGCATCCTTTTGAAACCCCATAGGAATCCCATAGAAATACCATTGACACCCCACAGAAATCCCACAGTAATGATAGAAATATCAAAGACATACCATGGAAACCTTAAGGAATCCAATAGAAATCCCATAGAAATATCATAGAACCACCATAGAAAATCCAAAGAAACTTCATGGACACCCCATAGAATTCCCAAAGAAACCCTCTAGAAATAGCATAGAAAAAAAAAACAATAGTAATCTCGTAGAAATACCATAGAAATCCAAAAGAAATATCATGTACATCCCAAAGAAATGCCATAGAAATACCACAGAAACACCATAGGAATCCAAAGGAAATCCCATAGACATCCTTTTGAAACCCCATAGGAATCCCACAGAACTACCATAGACACACCTTTAGAAACACCATAGAATACCATAGAAACACCATAGAAATTACATAGAATTTCCATAGAAATTTTGCCAAAATCCCATATAAACGCCATAGAAACCAAGGAGAGGAGGCCAGGAGAATTGAACTAAGTAAAAGACAAAAGCTATAGCAAAGGAAAGGAAAAGGAAAGGAGACAATGATTTTGGAAAAAACTATTTCCAAAAAAAAAGCTGGACACAATAGAGGACCACCACAACAGACATACTATTGAGGATCAGTAAAATTGTTTGAGTGCTGTTTTTTCCCCACCTGCCAGGTGAGGGTTGTTAGATTTTATCAGAGTTGTTCTTCTCCTTCTCCTTCTTATCCTCCTCCTCCTTCTCCTCCACCTCCTCCTCGTCCTCCTCCTTCTCCTCCACCACCTTTGCATCCACTCCCATGTTCACTTCCGCCTTGCCAACTCTTCGCCAAGCTCTTCGCCAACTTCCGCACGCAGTGGGCACTGCTGGACCTCAACTGCAAAGGTCTGAGCGCACTGGGCACCGCTGGACCTCAACCTGGGACCTTCCGAGCTCAGTGAGCACCGCTGGGCCTCAACCTGGGACCCTCCGAGCTCAGTGAGCAGCGCTGGACCTCAACCTGGGACCCTCCGAGCTCAGTGAGCACCGCTGGACATCAACGGCCAGATAGAATGCCAGAAGATATGCCAGATAGAACGCCAGATAGAATGTCAGAAAGAATGCCAGAAGATATGCCAGATAAAGTGCCAGAATGTTTGCCAGATAGACTGCCAGAAGGTATGCCAGATAGAATGCCAGAAGGTATTCCAGATAGAATGTCAGATAGAATGCCAGAAGGTATGCCAGATAAAGTGCCAGAATGTTTGCCAGAACATATGCCAGAAGATTTGCCAGATAGAATGTCAGAAGATATGCCAGAAGATATGCCAGATAGAGTGCCAGAAGATATGCCAGAACATATTGCAGAAGATATGCCAGGTAGAATGCCAGAAGATATGCCAGATAGAATGCCAGAAGATATGCCAGATAAAATGCCAGAAGATATGTCACATAGAATGCCAGAAGATTTGCCAGTAACAAAACGTATAGATGTCATGGTGGGGATAACTCGAAGTAAAGTATTTTTTTTATTGGGTTTTAAGGCATCCTATATTTTGGGAAATAAACATTTTGAGAATTTTAAAAGAATGGAGCTAGGAAAGTAAAAAAGTGAAAAGTATCAGTAAAGGAAAGGAAAAGGAACGGAGAGAATGATTTGTTTTTTTCTTCTAATTCCAAAAGAATGGAGCTAAGAAAGTAAAAGAGAAACATATTAGCAAAGGAAAGGAAGAGGAAAGGAGAGAATGATTTTGCTTTTGTTACTTCCATAAAAAAGCTGGACACAATAGAGGACCACCACAGCAAACATACTATTGAGGATCAGGGTTGCTCATGGACTACTCCCTTGAAAATTTGTTTGAGTGCTGTTTTTTAATTTTGGTGTTTATAAGGCATCCTATATTTTGGGAAATAAAACATGTTGAGACTTCCCAGTCCCAAAGAAACCCTCTAGATTTTGTTTTTAATCCAATAGTAATCTCATAGACATATCATAGAAATCCAAAAGAAATATCATGTACATCCCAAAGAAATCCCATAGAAATACCACAGAAACACCATAGGAATCCAAAGGAAATCCCATAGACATCCTTTTGAAACCCCATAGGAATCCCACAGAACTACTATAGACACACCTTTAGAAACACCATAGAATACCATAGAAACATCATAGACATTACATAGAATTTCCATAGAAATTTTGCCAAAATCCCATATAAACGCCATAGAAACCAAGGAGAGGAGGCCAGGAGAATTGAACTAAGTAAAAGACAAAAGCTATAGCAAAGGAAAGGAAAAGGAAATGAGAAAATGATTTTGGAAAACAAATATTTTCAAAACAAAGCTAGACACAATAGAGGACCACCACAACAAACATACTATTGAGGATCAGTGTTGCTCATGGACTACCCCCTTGAAAAATTGTTGGAGTGTTTTTTTAAATTGGTTTTAATAAGGCATCCTTTATAATTAATCAATTAATAATTGCTGATGGGTCATAATTAACCTTAAAAAATGTTTCTCCAGACAACAGTTGGACACAATAGAGGACCACCACAACAAACATTATTATTTAGGGTCAATATGGCTTATTTACAAAACTGAGAAATATTAAACAAAAAAACTAAAAAACCATGTTTAAAAAAAGAAAAAACAGAAACAAAAATGAAATAAATTTAACAACAAATTAAAAACAATTTAAAACTATTTAAAAAAATGAAAATGATCCCAACAAAAAATTGAAGCAAAACCGACCCACCCCCTCAAATTCCCTGGGCCTGAATTATTTCAAAAAAAATGAAACAAAAGAGGATCACCACACTAATCAGCATCCCACATTATATATTTTTGATAACTTATGTATACTTTTAAATATTATATATATAATATATTGTTTATTTATTTATTCCCATGTCTATATATATATATATTATTTATTTAGATATCTCAGAGGGGCAATTGCTATGTTTCCGATGCTCCTATATCCAAGCCAAAGGGTGGAATTATGGTAATAAATCCATCAGACGGGATATACCTTATGGTTATACTATCTACTTGGTCACACGCGGATATTTGCCCTACTTGGTCACACGCGGATATTTGCCCTTGGGTTATTTGTTGATTTTGGCATTTCTCCATGTCCAAATTTTGCAACCTTTACAGCACTTTGTGTGCTCAGTGAAATGAAAGCAGCGTTTTGCTGCGGTTTTAGCACACTCATGTGTCATTTGCATTTGTATTTACAGGATTTTTGTTATTTATCATGCGAGGCTCCTGTTCGCTCAAAAGTAGTTTCTCTCTTGCTCGTTCTGCGTGTCCCAAGTTACATGATTTTTCCCAACTCTTTGGTCAAGTTGGCATGGTTGCCCAAATGGCTTCGCCACACGAAGCCCCCAAAAATAGGACATTAGCTTTTCAGCAATGTCACCTCCAGGTCTGTCTTTGACGTGGAGAGAAGCAGGCAATGCCTTTTTCAAGACTTTGCCACCTACGGTCGACACATTGTGTGCCAGCGACCACTACCCCAGGTTTTTTCCTGGATTTCCTGGATTTCTTCGTGTCAGAAGTTGGAAGAACATGTTAGGAGCGTAGCATCAAGAGCGTGTCAGACGTTCCAAGAACATGTTGGAAGCAAAGCATCAAGAGCGTGTCAGACGTTCCAAGAACATGTTAGAAGCGTAGCATCAAGAGCGTGTCAGACGTCCCAAGAACATGCTAGAAGCGTAGCATCAAGAGCTTGTTAGAAGTTTCAAGAACATGTTAGGAGCAAAGCATCAAGAGCGTGTCAGACGTTCCACGAACATGTTAGAAGCAAAGCATCAAGAGCGTGTCAGACGTTCCAAGACCATGTTAGGAGCGTCGCATCAAGAGCGTGTCAGACGTTCCAAGAACATGTTAGAAGCAAAGCATCAAGAGCGTGTCAGACGTTCCAAGAACATGTTAGGAGAGTAGCATCAAGAGCGTGTCAGACGTTCCAAGAACATGTTAGAAGCGTAGCATCAAGAGCGTGTCAGACGTTCCAAGACCATGTGAGGAGCGTAGCGTCAAGAGCGTGTCAGACGTCCCAAGAACATGTTAGAAGCGTAGCATCAAGAGCTTGTTAGAAGTTTCAAGAACATGTTAGGAGCAAAGCATCAAGAGCGTGTCAGTCGTTCCAAGAACATGCTTTAACTGTTAGGAGCAAAGCATCGAGAGCGTGTCAGACGTCCCAAGAACATGTTAGGATACAACAAAGAAGCACGCGACAAGAACGTTATTACACGTCCCCCACCCCCCCACCCCGAACCCCCCCCCAACCCCACAGAAACCCCAGACATGTGCAAAAATGTACAAAAACGCCAAGGGCGTTTATCAACGTGCCTCCATCTACTTATACGTGGAGAAAACATCACTACGAAATGGATACCCAGGGAACAAACATGAATACTAATTATCATGGAGTAACCCACCAACAAGTGTAGATTCAGATATGAATGCATATTCCCAAGAGGATGATGGCCATGCCACAAAGGTCATTTTTTGGCATTGTTTCTTGCGTTTTGCACTGGGAATGAATTGGCTAATGGAAAATAGGTAGTGTCCCAAAAATAAGATTTTTGGAAATAGTTTTCATTGTTATGTGTGCAGTGCATGTGTATGTTTTACAACCGAGTTTGCCCATGCCGTGAAATAGTGAATCGTGGTTAGTCAAGAAATGGATTCCCACCAAGAGTGATTGTATGATGATTTACTAACCCTGTATTAGCCAGGTGCGCTAATAAACTTAATTTATGATAAACAATCAACAGGGATTTTGGTCACTGTTCAATTGACTGCCCTCTTAGGTTTTCTTAGTGTAATTAAATTGATATTTAATTATATATTGCATGTATGACTTGATACTATTGAATGTATACATGAATATATATATATATGTATGTATATATATATATGTATGTATATATATATATTATAATATATAACGTGTGTATGTCTATTTGCACGTAACGCACGTACGTATACAGTATCTCTTTGCACGTATGTCTATTTACATATATACAGGTGTGTGTGTGCAGATGAGTTGCAAATGTGATTGCAGATGTGTATGCAGATGTATGCTTATGTCCTCGTAGCTGCCTAGTATGTTTGTGGTTCGCCCTATTTGTATCTCTATGTCTTGCATGTTTGTGCGCATGTATTTGTAGTTCGCCCTACCCAAAGTTTCGAAAGGTCCTTGGAATTTGCAGAGGTTTTCTCAACCCCCTCAATTCCCGACATGTTGCATCAAGGAATATTTATAAAGGGTACCCCAGAAACTGCCTCAGCAACTCATCCAAATTTACCCTCAGATCCCTCAGAATATCAAAGAGGAAAATCCCAAACACAGTTCCATATTTTTGTTCCCTTCGAACTTCCGAACATCCACCAGTTCCATCCATTTCCACTTTTCCACCTTGCAGGACAGCCGCGAGCGCGCCGGCGACTCCCGTCGTCCCTCGCAGACGTCCTCGCGCCGCTCGCGGACATCCTCGCGGCAGGTGTCGCCGTCGCCCAGCGTGGTCTCGTTGCCGGACATCGACACCGGGCAGCTACCAGAGAAGGCACCGCTGGAGGCCCTACCGGAGCCAACTGTGGAGGCGCTGGAACCGGCGGATCCTGTGAAACCGGTGGAGTCTGGGATGAGTTCCGTGTTTTTTTTCATTTTGGGGGGGTTGGTGCGCCTGCCTTTTCAGAAGGAAAAGAGATAACATGGGATAAGAACATAGTTTTTGTGTTTGTTTGTGTCCTGCCAAAACCTTGGGTCCCTATATGGTTTTTGTTGAACCACGATGTATTGCTTGGTTTACTTGCTAGTGCCAGGTTGAGCTCCTCAGATCATTCTTCCCTGCCACAGCTTCCCAGGAAGAGGCACCCGTCTCCCCAGTGCCTGCAGAGCCTACACAGCCTGAAGAGCCTGAAGAACCTGCAGAGCCTGCAGCGCCTTCACCCCTTGCACAGAGTCCTCAAGATGAGGAGTTTCACTCAGGATACCCAGTTTCTAAGGAAGCAAATTTGGACGCATCCCTGTCAATGAGTGGGTGCTCTGGCTTACTAATTGATGAGCCTGATGTGCATGTACACATTCAACTCGAGGAGGATGAATTGGCTGTTAAGATTCGAACTGAGTAGAAAATTAATTGCGCTGCGCTGGGTTTGAAACCTCCAGCCACCAAGGAAATCATCAATTCTTCCAGTCTTGGATGGATTATATATATATATGATTATTTACATATATATACATTTAATAGTTGTATATATATATATATTATATATATATATTATATATTATATATATTATATATATTATATATATATTATATATTATATAGGTTATTATATATATATATTATATATCTATCTATTATATCTATCTATCTATCTAATCTAATCTTATCTTATCTTATCTTATCTTAATTTATATTATCTTATCTTATTTTATCTTATCTTATCTCATCTATCTTACCTTATCTTATCTTATCTTATCTTATCTTATCTTATCTATCTATCTATCGATCTACTCCGTTCTATTTTGAAAGTAGATCCCAGCTGGCTCACGATCAGGAGCATTCAGGAGCTGAACAATGTTCATTTCATTTAGATATTTTTTCTGTAGACGCAATCAATGTTCATGAAAACCTGGGGCCCCCCAAATCTTGAAGCCAGACTGGAAGAGCAATCCTGCAATGCATGTACTGCATGCATCCCTATAGGGAACATGCATCCCACACCCTGAAATTTATTGAAGACGAGGACCTTTGGGGATTTTGAAGCTCAATTTGTAACATATTTTTCCTACCATGCTATGTTCTTTTGAGAGGGACCGTCCAGTAAACAATCTGACAATAGAACATACACATGTTTTGCAATAGGAAAATCAACTGTGGAGTGGATGTGAGCAGAAGATAATTCCATTGTAAGGGTGGGTTGCCGGGAGGCCGTTTTGACTGCCAAGGATCGAGCAGATGCGCGATGGATAGGAGAAGAGGACTGGAATCCTTCAAGAGTGAACCGCTGAACCCCCAGGCCCACAACTTGCCACAGTATCACTTAACCATACCCGCAAAATGGTTGGAAACCATATCGCTTTCTGGGTGAAGTCAGCATCCATGGTCGGCCAAGAGAGAGAAACTACAACAATTTGTATACTGTAGGTCAATTACGTCCCACTATGTGCCAGACTTGGTTTGAATGTCAATGGAAGCTGGAAACCTGATGACCTGATGGGCACTTGTAGATTTGACTGTAGGTAAAACCAATGTTTTTCCTGAATGTTGTTCCATGGGCAAAAACAATTTTTCGCACCGGTTTGAAACCGCTTGCATGACTTGAAAACACTTCAATCCAACTTGGAAAACAGGTGCTGTTTCCAATGAGAGTTGTCGGATTTTATTGGTTCAGTCCAGTTGTTGACTTAGCTTCCCATTTTCATCCAGAAGGACAATGGCAACTGCCAACTTCTCTCAGGAGTGGATGAGGAAGGCCTTGGCAGATCAGCATTTGCAGGCCATGTTCCGGCGATTCGCTCAGGCTGGACTCTCTGAGGACGCCGCGAAGTCGCTGTGAACAGCGACTGATGAAGAACATGGTACGGTCACGAAACGGTAATGAGAAAAGATGCTTCACATTACTTCACATTGAGGTTTAAAATTTGCTCAAAAACAATCTTTTGAAAGGTTGTCCACGGCCCCGAGCCAGATGGGTTCCCGATTGGTCCCTATGTCGCGTTCCAACGTGATTACTAAATCGTTTGGTGCTCCGAGCGAGCGTGAATTGTTCAGATTAGTGTGCGCTTACTACATGAGCCTGCAAGACACGAAAACAGACCGGGGGAAAAATTATAGATGTTTACACTTGCGGAATGTGTGACAATGATTTGTGACAGTGATTTCAGTCTGAGTCTAATTTATTCTATTTTTTTTTGGAACTTTTTGGCACTTGATCTGGGGACAACTGTAAACCCCGGCAATGGCGAGGCTTTGGATCAACACAGCACGCCATCCCAGGCATCCCCGGTCGCATTGGGATTCAAGGGGCCTTTTCAGCATGTTTCAACCATTTAGCATACCATACTGTTAGTTTAGCATTAGTTTTGCTTTGTTTAAATATAAAATGTAGTGATGATAGTGTTCTGGTTGGTGGTTTGGAACATTTTTTTATTTTTCCATATATTGGGAATAATGATCCCAACTGACTAACTAATATTTTTCAGAAGGGGTAGGTATACCACCAACCAGTGTTAGTTTTTGTTTATACTCAGTGAATCCCCCAGAGTGTCTCAGATGCTGGGACACCAGGGATCCATCGTGCTGCGTGGCGCCTTCCAATCCGTTCTGGCGCTGGTTTGGGCCTGGGAGCCCAGCCATGGTATAGCCTGTAGCTTTGACTGCAAATGCCAGTTTTAACTAATAATCATTACTATATTTTTTTAATAATAGCAATACTAATAACAGCAATAATCACAATCATAGTGACACCAATTATGCATAATAAATATATATATATATATATTATTGATATACACACATATATATATATATATGTATATGTATATATATGTATATTGTGGTTCAATGGGAAATGATGACCGATCACCATTTTTTGTAATACTTTTTTCAGACAAAACCACATAGACTACATATGATTTTGTTTAGTAGTGTGATACCTTTAAAGTTCGGAACCCTTTGAGCAACAACGGAAGATACACTAGAAGTCAAGATGCTTTTAATTCCAAGGCCCAAAGCCATGATTTTTTGAGAAACTCGGCGCGTTGCAGGGCTTCGGGTTTAACTGGCCAGACTCTCCAACTGCAGGCTCGCCAGCAGCTTTCAGTGGTGCTTGGCAGGCGGGGTTCTGGGCTCCAGAATGAGGGGTAGAACTTCATTGAAGGCTTGGAATGAACTTCAAGTCTTGTTTATGGAGAGGAACGCTCCTTACAGGGACACTCGCGCAACGTTCCGTTTAATTCGTTTTAAGTCCAAAGAATTCCATTTCATTCCAACTAATTATGTTTCATTAATATGTGTTTTTTTGGATTTTTGATTTGCTTTGATTTTGTTTGGATTCTGTAGACTTTTTTGGATGTTTTGGATTTGGGGATTTATATCTATGATTATATTTATGTATTTATTTGGATTGTTAAAAGAATGTTTGAGAGTTTTTTCCGAAAATTTGAGAATTGTTTGGAATGTTTGAGTTTTTTGCTTTGAAAGGATAGCAACTTTTAGGAGTAAGCCTTTTTAGGAGTAACCCAGGGCTCTTTTAATCATCAAGGAATCAGATCTGATGCTTGCCGCACGCTACGCCTCTTCAATATTCTCAAACGCCATGTTCAGTGTCTGAGTTTTGAAAATCGGTTGCCTCTTTGATGAGTACCCCCGTGGAAATTGGCACAAAAGGTGTTCTCCGTTTTTCTCCTAGGAAGTAGCCGTAGCATGCCGTAGCCATTTACGATCAGGAATGTCTATGAATGTCTCACATCGCCAGGTTGCGTGGTTATTTTCAGCCTTGGTTCCTGGGCTGTTGGCCTCAAAGCAAGTGGCCCCTGCTATCGCCGGAAGATCCATATTTCATGCAAGCAGCTTGGGGCCCCAGCTGAGCCGAGGATGAGGTAACCAGGTAGCCTCTTTAGTTTGTTTGCTGGCCCTTCAGCTTGGACAACTGGGCTTGCGAAGAGTAGATTTTCCAGGAGGTCACCAAACACTTGAAACACGTGCGAATCCCTAGATGATAGCTTTGAGCTGCAAGGATGTCATGTTGGCCAATTTTTGCGACCTTGCAAATAGTTTGGTTTCAGGTATTTTCCAGTAGTATAGTCATATAATGGATACTAGTGGGTTATCCTGAATCAGATTCTCAGCCAAAAAAAAGCATTCATTCTCTTGGTATGGCCAACATTTCTATACCCCTTTCGTCCAAACACCAGTGTTTGACTGGTTGCTGCTGTAGCCACCATTTGTTGTTCCTTTCTTGGGATTTTAGACTACCAACCGTTGGGTCAGCCATGATTCGATGCTCTTTTTTTCAGCCCATGGCAGACATCTCTGGGTGATGTTTCAGGAAATTCGCCTGCGAGTGATGATGTCGCAACTCGACGCGGTTCGGGCGCAGGACTGGGCATGCCTGGGCAAAAAAGGGATCTTTAGGGGCATCATCTCCAAATGGCCCAACTTTTTCGAGAGTCCATCAGCATAGTTTACCCAAATTTATCCATGTTGTTTATCCATGTTTATCCAAATGTCAACATCCTGGAGACTACCTATGACATCGTATGACATCGTATGACTATTTTGTTGGAGCTCCAGGGATGGGTTTTGCAATCCCTGCCTTTCCCATCCGCAAAAAAGCACCGGTGTTTGTTCACATTTCTCCAGGTTGACTGCCTTAGGAGCAGGTGCCTTCGCTTTTCAAGCTGATGCAAGATTCGGATGCGCTGAGACAGTGTGGATACCCAGGTGCAGCACAGAGACGGCCAAGGAGCTGGGCCCAGCCATGCAGGTCGAAACTCGGTAACACACGAGATGACCTTTGCTCAGAAAAAGGCTTCCCTTGATGAAAATCGCATGACCCATTTTGGTGATCTCATGTGATTTGCACAAACTGACCACAAACGAAAAGAAGCTTAAACATGTACAAAAAATAGTTGACACATGTGAACACCATATCCCTCCCATGTTGATGCATTTTGATGCATTTTGCCCATCACATTTGCCACCTTGGTGTTCTTCTTTTGGGCAGTGAGGCCCAATTCACGCCGCGTTTCCTGGCAGGTGCTGGTTTTTGGAGCCAAGGTGACTAGCTGGACCCCTGATTCACCCATGAGAAACAGCCACGTTTTAGCAGAACACCCAGGCATTGCATCTCATTATGGGAAAACTCGAGGGTCTAGGCCCTAGGCACGTAGAATATTCTTGCAACTGCCGAGCGCCATTATATATATGTATATATATATATAATAAAATCAATTTGTCACCATTATTTACATCATAACACCCCTGAGAAACCGTGGCTGAATCTATTGGATTTCAATGGATTTCATGTGAGGGCCCCCACACGTGGACACTTTCTTAGGGGTTGTAATCACTGCAGCATTTGGGGCAATTCCAACCGTCAAGTTTTGGAAATTTCAACGATCTGAAGTGACCTCAACGGATGTCAAGGCTGTAAAGGTCAGTTCATTGGGGCCCGCCCTTGTGCAGATGAAATCATCCAACGGTTGGAGAGCGAGTTGGTGATCCCCAAATCGATCCCAGCGCTCTTCCAGCATCAGGCGCTCGCCGACTTGTTGGTGGTACATCATCCAGGCTCACCTGCCAATCCACATCCACATTGAGCTAGAAACATTCCTTTCCCAAGAACAGATTGATAACATGTTTTTCCTTTTTTTCTGCTTATTCGTATCTAAGATTATCTAAGGACATAACCTGCAGAACGTTCAGTAGACGCATGGAAAGTTGTTGCATGTGTTCTGTCAAATGTGCTCATGAGTGGGATCCATTTGTCCCACAGTCACACCATGGTGTATTGTTTATGGTCATCCCAGTCATCCCAGTCATCCCAGCATTTTGAGGAATTCCTGAAGACCATCCCCCAAGTGCTGGGCTAATCCCATCCTATGTGACATGGTCAATTTAGTCGGGTGTTGTGCTAAATTGCCCAGTGAGGGATGGTTAGAACCCCACCAAAGACCATTAAACCACTATTAAAGCTCAATGAAATCCTATCACATCCCCTTCAAATTCCATTAAACACCATTGACATCCCAATTAAACTTCATTAAATCTCCAGAAATCCCCATGAAATCTCCAGCGTTTCGCCAGCAGGTTGGCCAAGCCAAGTTCCTCCCTTTCAGCCAGTGGAGCCTGTGGCCAAAGGCAGCATGGCTTGTAGATATCATGTGTATATGATTGTGTATATATATATATACACCCAACATGGTTGTTAGCTGATACAATGTCTATATCTATACCTTTTGACTGCTGTCAATGTATATATATATATTAGTTTATATTATATAATTCCCCACCTGCCAGGTGAGGGTTGTTAGATTTTATGTCAGTTGCCTCCTCGTCCTCCTCCTCCTTCTCCTCCTCCTCCTTCTCCTCCTCCTCCGCCTCCTCCTGCCTCGTCCTCCTCTCCTCCTCCTCCTCGTCCTCCTCGTCGTCCTCGTCGTCCTCGTCGTCCTTGCCCAACTGCGACCCGCGATCCACAGTGTTCTCTGCCGGACCTCAACCACGACCATCCACGCCCAGTGTTCCCTGCCGGACCTCAACCACGACCATCCACGCCCAGTGTTCCCTGCCGGACCTCAACCACGACCAGCCACGCCCAGTGTTCCCTGCCGGACCTCAACTGCGAGTATCCACGCCCAGTGTTCCCTGCCGGACCTCAACCGCGAGTATCCACGCCAAGTGTTCCCTGCCGGGCCTCATGTAGGAAGATAAAATGTCAGATAGAGTGCCAGAAGATTTGCCAGGTAGAATGCCAGAAAATATGCCAGAAGATATGCCAGATAGATATGCCAGAAGATATTCCAGAAGATATGCCAGATAGAATGCCAGATCGAATGCCAGATAGAATGCCAGAAGATATGTCAGAATATATGCCAGAAGATATGCCAGATAGAATGCCAGATAGAATGCCAGAAGATATGTCAGATAGAATGCCAGAAGATATGCCAGATAGAATGCCAGAAGATTTGCCAGATAGAATGCCAGAAGATATGCCAGAAGATATGCCAGATGGAATGCCAAATAGAATGTCAGAAGATATGTCAGATAGAATGCCAGAAGATGTGCCAGTAAGAACATGTATAAATGTCATGGTGGGGATCACACGAAGTAAAGTAATTATATATGTATATGTTTTTTTGGGTGTGTATATGTATTACATGTCTATAACCAGAGAAGTTCAATAATATGCATCCTGATTTATCCTGAATCATGAGGCCAATTTTCCCGCAGTTCTCATGCAAGATAACGATTTTGGCCAGTTGTACACATCTTGCCTATCTTGCCCCACTGTCTTACATCCTTTGTCAAACGCACCAGAAAGTTCCTGTACCAGTCTGTGATTTTGAATCCTTACCCTGCCATAGTTTCAGTTATATGCTGTAGTTCTGCGGCTTTGACGGGCAAACTTCTTGAGTCTTGAGCAAAAGTCTTGCAAACCTTTGGTTGCCAGTCACATCAGACAATTTCTTATTGGACTGTCCTCCCTGCAATTTTTTGCAAGTTCTGGATGTTTGTTTTGTTCCTTTGCTCTATGTGAAACATACTTTGTGTCCCAGAAGAGGTTTCGTTTTTTTTAAAGAGGACTCCCACACAATTATTGAGAATTAAAACGATTTAAAACGTATGGTTTCCTCCGTTTCCTCTGAAATTTTCCCTTCAAGACATGTGCAGGGACCCCCACCCAAACGAAATTCTCCTTCCAGGCGTCACCCCCTTGGCACCGCATTTCGGAAGGCCGGGCTGCAGAGAATCATCATGTTCTCCCATTTTCTACCTGGCATTTTTACGGATATACAAGGATATAACATAACATGATAATTATACATGTTCAGGCACATCCATTTGTAGCTGCATGCCAAGAGTCATAAGTGGGTGATAGATAACCATATGACATAATGACTCATGACACAGTTTAACGTAGCACTGGCTACCCGAGATGCACCCCCGCGAAAGGACACTTGCTACCTGTGCTGATGAATCTTGCACCATCTAGGATACCTCATACACCAGCACTCACATGATCTTAAGATTGTGTGTGATTACACGTGATTACTATATTTGGACCTTACTGGGTTGTAAAACGTTGAACATCCGCCCACCCCAAGAAGATGCAAATGGAAGTTGATGTGGGGGGCCTGTGTATCGTCTATGTTCCAACCGGGATTGGGCCCCTGAAAGCTGACCCCAAAACCAGAGAAAATCAAATGTCTGTGGAAGGTGGTTTTCCTATTGGAAATGGACATGCATAAAGGTTTGCTAAGTTTGCTACGATAGTTTGATACAATGCTTTTGAAATTCTCACCCCTGAAGCCCTGAATAGACTAATCTCACCATGGGATCTTTCTGAGCTAACAGCAGCCTCAGACTGGAACAACGGGCTTGGTCCGGCGACTCAAAATATCTGGTTGGCTGGGAAATCCACTTTTTTTTTCCCCCCTCCCTCATGGAATTAATAGAATAGAAAGTGGATAGCAGGATAGCAGGGATGGCATTGATATTTTTTTGACTAGATGAAATTGGGGGTTTCCGGTTTCCGAAGATTAACTCAACCCCTCCATAACTCATCTTGTTGGGATAGATGAACTATATGAAAGAAACACAAATTAGATCAATCGGCACACTAAGGCTGCTGCCCTTCAGTGGCTGTTTGGGACCTCGTTTTGGATGGGGAACTTTGTGTCAAGTCCCAAAATTGGACGTGGACACCCAAGACCGAATGTTCCAGATGGGGATTTCAGTACGAATTGAAGATGTAATAACCAAAGATCCCAAAGTAGGGACAGTGATGTCATGAGATGTGCAGTCGGTGCATTGCATACACCACTGTACATGGACACCCCCCAAGTGGGAAAACGTCATCTATACTATCCTGGAAATACGTGTCTCTCTTTTTAGGGACCCCTTTGCCATAGAATAATAATACAGTATATTTTGTGTGTGTGTGTGTCGCAGTTGCATTTGAATGGATTCAATAGACGATCAAAACATCAAGGCTGCTGTAGATGTTTGCATCATGTCCAGAATGCAGCCTGGCCTAGGCTGGGCATCAAGATTTGATCAGACTGCATGGATGTTGTACCAACATGTGCCAACCTTTGTTGCCAGGGGACGTAAGGCACCACATCTATGTAAATCTCTCGAATCCATGGCCATCAGTGGCTCTTGCTCCATTGGAGGACCCAAAAAAAACCACTCCCTGATAATTTATTCATGTCTGTTTATTCCAATTGAATCGGAACAAACCAGGGTTTTAGATCATGTGACCCAACCTGAGCTGAAAATGTCGCCCAAGTGCCGGGTACAACTCCTGTAGCCAACTTCGGGGTCCGGGTCAAACTCACGCGAGCCTCAAAGCTTCAATAGTAATGATGCATGATGAACGATGTTGTGCTATGGTGGAATGATCCGCATGTTTGCTTTGTCTACTCGGCATGTTTGTTCATTGAATCCGAACTGTTCAAAGCGCAATGTTTTCGTTACCGATGTTTTGTTTCTTTTTATGTAGAATGTCCCTATGGTCACCTATGTATGGATGGTTACATCACAGGTTGACAGGTTTCCTGCCAAAACTATTTAACGCATATTTTTGTGTACCCCGTGTCGTGCTGGCCTCAACCTCCTAAAATTCACTTTGCGCTGATGAACTCCACATGTTTGAAAGGACCCAATTTTCTAGGCTTAAAAACGGAACCATCCTGAAGCAACCCAGTCTTCCTTTGGTCAACTCCATTGAAATCCAGTAAGAACTCGTTGGGAAAAATAAAATCCATCAAGACATTCAATAAAATACACCAAAACATCAACTAAAGGCCATTAAACATCATGTGTTTGGCTATGTTTGGCTTGTAAAGGAAGCCATTAACATTCCATGTTTTTCGGATGTGTTTGGCTTGTAAAGACCATATAGTTCAATGTTGATTAAACAGTTTCTCAGTTTTTTATAATATACATATATATATATAAATATCTAATAATATATACATATAGAGTATAAATAAGTTCTATATAATTAATCATTAGTTTTTTCCCATTAGTCCTTCCAAAACACCGGGCCCATATCTTTTTGGATTGCAAAAAACATAGAAAACCCATAGATTTTGGATGTTTTTGGCTTGGAGAAAGCATTAAACGACGTGTCTCAGGCGGCGACACTGCTGGGGGTCCAGTGACCTGGTGCTACGACTCGGGCTCGGAGAGTGCTGTGAGCTTCGGGACTCCCGTTGGGATGGCCCAGCTGCGAAAAAAAAATGCTGGATTTGTTGCTGAAAGCTGAAGATATCAGTGTTATAATATGTTATAATCCATATGGATCCAGATAATATTTCGCTACTTAGTAGCTACGAACTGGGGGTTGAAGACAAACAAGTAGGTTCTAGGGAAGTGTTTGGATCCATAGGGTATACTTACTATATGTTAATATTCATAGAATCAGTAAAAATAGGTTTATCTAAGATTTATCTATACTTTATATATATATATAGTTCACGTTAATGGGCTTATAAACCAATCTGGAACTGGGGGGTACCGCTTGGACTCTTTGTGATGATGCGGAGTATTCAGGTTAAACCACCAAAAAAGTGTTGGGTTGCACAAGGCTTCAAACCATGTAAAGGAAACAAGAACAACTGGATTTCAGCAACGGCCAAAATGTGGATTTAAGATTTTTGAACAATCTTAAAATCAATCAGAACTTGGGTTTAACTATTTACAATGTCTTTTTAAGCCACAAAAAGTGGGACTGATGACTGAAACTTAAAATCAAACAAAAACTATGTTTAATCACCTATAGACTATTGTTTAAGCAAGAAACAGTTGGGTTGAAGGTGAACATCAAGCAGAATCTGGGTCTAAGCAACAGCAGTTTTGATTTAAGCAAGACGCATTTGGGTTGAACCTTAAACATCAAGCAGAAGTTCTGTGTATTGATCAAAGATAAAGATTCAACCAGGAAACACATTAATTCCATCATCAAAATGTGAGTAAAGCCTGGTAAAACAACTGGTGATGCCTTGGAGTATCCTTGGAGTAATTTGTCCCTCTAATGGGACAAGGCCAAGGCCATCCTACAGTGCCGGGATGGCATACACATATCTCTCTCTCTCTCTATATAGATATATATATAGATAGATTAGATGAGACCAGATCAGAGCAGATAGAATAGATTATATAGATAGAATAGAAAGATTAGATAGATTAGATAGATCAGATAGACTAGATTTAGATATATGAGATAGATCGATAGACATAGGGATAGATCGATGGATTGATAGATGGATCGATAGACACAGGACCAGGTTTGGGCACAAGATCCCTCTTGCCATTGCCATGGATTCGTCGAATTCCGCACATCATAATTACATAGATGGATAGCAACCCCCAACATATAGATGATATATATATATATGATATAAATGGATAGCAATCCACATAAAATATGGAGATATTGCGCTTAAATTGATAGTTCCCAAGGGCTCCTACCTGTTGACCGATAGCCAGAAATCATATCATTGGACTTACCCCTCCAGGCCTTTGGAAGCGGCGATCAGGCGAGGTGCCGGGTGACGGTGGGTCGTTCGGTGTGTAGCCAGACCTCAGTGGCAAACCTCATCAAACATCGCTAGCTGGGAAATCCCCGAACGACATGCAGAGTTTTACGGGGAAAATCATCGAACTAAGCCATGTTTTTGAAACAACCACAGGTTTGGGAGAGTCATCCCATTATAAAACGAATTTTGGAGACAATATTCAATAGATTGTATACTTTGATTTTCTTGCATGGTCACGGTCAAAATCATATCGTGAATTTGCCGCAATGTGCCGGGTGCCGGGCCACAGTGACTCTGACCTGACTATCAGCAATTAAAGCTGCCAAATTCAAAGCTTTCCATTGCCAAGTTCATTTACCAAAAAGATTATTTAATGGGGTTAATCCCAATCTCATTGGATTGGTTTAAGGGAAAATCTATACCATCAAATAAGGTTTCATGTTCCCTTAAACCAATCCAATCCCAATCTGGTTGACCTCCTTTTTGGGATGGTAACACACCAAATTCTGGTAACATCGCCTTGGCTCAAGCGGTCCCGGATGAGGATCCATGATTCCAAACTTTTAGGTTGTTAGCTTAAGCATGTCCAAAAAGTTGTGGATTTAAGCCTCCAAGTCCAAGGGAAAATGAGTTTCTGAAGCTGTGGATTTGGGGTACTCCATTTTCAGACACCCAAATTGTGTAAACTTTGGGATTGTGATTCACCAAACCTTCCTGACATCCACTCGGTGTGCGCAATGGTGTTTCAGCCCCCGGTCAGGCATCAGGGGTTGGAGGAGGGTTGAGGATGGGTCCGACGTCTTAAACGGCACAGATGGACTAGTCATTGTTTGAATTCACCATGCACTTTCTGTGGCTCTGTTACAGTACTAGAATTTAAGCGATCCGTATTTGATGAGTCTTGATGTCGCGTATTTGTTTCCACCGGGCTTTAATCCTGGAATTTGACAACAACTTGTTGGTTTGGCATGTTTGGGCATGTTTGGGCAGGTGGCTTTGTATCCAAGAATTCACTTGTGAAACGAATTGTCATTCTAGGGCACCCACAAAGCCTAACCACAGGAGCCCAAAGCACCAAACAGCTATCGGGTGGAATGATTATGCCCAGTTAGTTGAGGCACGGTGGTTTACCGACTTGAGATGTAAATTGTACACAGTTTAGCCGTTGGTAGTTCCCTCAATAAACCAACCTTTTGCTTGACAGATATATCGTGATATATCCTATATATATATATATGTGTATATCCTCATTCTTGCGAGTTGTCCCGCCCAAGGAGAAACTGCATTCTAGTTGGAGTTTACCATAGTTTACCATATGTTACCTCAAATCCTATCTTTTCTCAGGCTTCCTCTAGGTCTCTAGGTATCCCATCTCTACTTGGAAGGGTGGCTCGCACGTCCCTTGCGGCGCCGGGGAGCCAAGCAGCTACAGCAGATATCGTGCTGTTGACCATGTAAGGTATACTTAAGCATTCTAGATAACATAGAATAGATTCATGATATTTATTGTTGGTACTATCTAAATATATCTAAAATTTTATATTTACGGAATATTATATATATATATGCATACATGTGTGTGTGTGTGCGTGAACATTTGGAGAGAGAGACCATGTTCTGATTCCAAGAAACTGTAGAGAGACTGAACCTTAGCGTGTGCGGATAAATGATGACAACCGTTTGTTTGTCTGTTTGTTTACTTCTTTGGCTTCTTTTTTTGTTTATTGGCTTGTTTGTACTTTGGCATATTACAATATTGCTTCGTCAAAAGAGATGTATACAAACCACAAACTACTACCAGCCTTGCAAGGGTCCAATGCCTTGCGCGCCGCAGCCCGACCTTTTTAGTGCCCCCCCTGCGCGAAATCTCAGCCCGACGGAAGGATGTCGGTCCCATGGAACAAGCCATGCGGAACAGGAGTTGGCACCCCGGGATGGGATGAGCCAAGCCTGTCAGTCCAAGAGACTTGATGTCAAGTTGATGTCAAGATACTGGGCACTTCTGGGTACCCAAATCAAAATAATGTCAACATGCAACACGGCTCGGATTTGTTTGGAACTCAGTGGGGGTTGTAGTACGAACATCGTGTACCAGTAGTGCCGCACATGGCGGTGGCGGAAGTTTCAAAAATAGGAAACCTATAGGAGAGGTTGGTTGTTGTGAATCACGGATGGCAGAGCAAATCCACCAATGGACCGAAAGGTGGTTGAGGTCTCCTCTCTTTCTCTCTCTTTCTCTCTCTTTCTCTCTCTTTCTCTGACTATAAACCTACCTACCTACCGATCTATCTATGCATCTATCTATCTATCTATCTATCTTTCTATCTTACTAATCTATCTATCTATCTATCTATCTCTCTCTCTCTCTCTTTCATCTAATTACCTATCTATCTATCTTTCTATCTTACTAATCTATCTATCTATCTATCTATCTATCTTTCTATCTATCTATCTATCTATCTATCTCTCTCTCTCTCTTTCATCTAATTACCTTTCTATATAGCTATCTAGCTATCTATTTGTCTATGTATCTATCTGTCTATCTATTCTAGCTCCAAGTTACCCAAATTCAGAAAATTTACCTCTACCATAAATCCATCGTACTCCAGACCTCTCTCTTTGGACCCGTTGTTTCCCAACCTGTTTCCCTGTGTGTGTGACATGTTTCACACCTGTGAATTGACTGGTTGCGGTGGGAAGACCTTTCAGCTCAATTTGGAAATTGTTTGGCACCATGTCGCTGCCTTGTGTTGTTCCTGAAATGCTATGGAGCCTGGATGAGCTAAAGCGTGCCCTGATAAGTGAGTTTCCCATTTTGGAGACTGAAGAAGGAAAGAATTTCAAAATATTGTTTGACTTGTTTGTTGAATGGGCTGAAACCCTGTTAAATTACAACAACCAGCATCCGCTCTGTTGAATTTGGGGAACTGTGGCCCAGAATCCTTCTCAGGGGATTTCCGGCCGCGCATACTCATGTGGCATCGCACTCGAGGGGCGTCATCGCACCCCAGAGGACCCCATCGCACTCCACATACATACTCTCAGATCTTCGTACTCCACAAAAGGCATCGTATACCAGAAAAACCGTCGCATACAGCCCAATTTTTTTTTTGAAAAAATGAACCTGAAGATGTTTTTTTATTTTGTTTTTCTCTTCGGAGGTAAAATGCTCTGGAATATGATAATATGGAATATGGGGGAAATCGTTGTTTTTCCAGCGTTTTGAAGAGTCGCGCATACAATCGTATTCCATCAAATTTTGATACTTTAGACCTGTGGAGGCTATGGAAATCCTCGGTTGTGATGTTAGTCGTGCAGGATGGAGTGTGATGCTTTGTGGGTATATGGAATGGAATTTCTGACCCCAATTTGATCAAAAAAGATGTCAACATATGCTTGAGAATCCCGCATGCAGGACTGGCAACGCATACCAGGGGGGCATCGTACTCCAGGGGGGCATCGTACTCCAGGGGCGGCATCCTACTCAATGTAACTGTATTAAGTGGAAATATGATACCATTTGGGTTCGAGGAAGAACAGCGTAATCCAGACTTGGCCCAGTTTACGGATGCGGAAGCTGAACCGCCAGCCAAAAGCGTCAACAAAACAGGCTGAACAGCTTATCCAATGGTCTTGAAAGATCCTAGAGAGAAGTTGATGATTGATGAGAGAAACACAAGATTTTATGTTTATTCAAGAAATCATTGTTTGAGAAGCTGTGGACTCAAAGGATCTTAGCGGGGTTAAACATGTGCGATTGGACATGACAGCACGTGACAAGGGAAAACGTGTGCCTGACAAGGGTCACACAACCTCATTCTCACCATCAAAGGTCGCTCATTATTTCCCAAACTTCCGGAGCTATTTTGGCATGGAATATGAACAGCCTTGGAATATGGGTAAGATTTTGCTAGATCTATCTATCTTTCTATCTATCTATCTACCTATCTATCTATCTATCTATCTATCTGTCTATCTACATATCTATCTATCTATCTATCTGTCTATCTATCTATCTATCTGTCTATCTATCTATCTATCTCTCTCTCTCTCTCTTTCTCTCTTTGTGTCTGTCTGTCTATCCATCTACCTGTCTATCTGCAAGCTTGAAAACCAAGATATTCTGCGAGACTTCTTCACGTTTCAAAGTTGACACAATATCAAAAACGACGAGACTTCCTCATTTTTCGGAGTTGACAACATCAAAAACGAAAGAATTCTGCGAGATTTCCTTCAAAAATGGAAAGTTGAGTGCAGAGCTGACGGCCTCGTACCAATGCGTTTTGCGATTTTTCCACTCCACCTGTCTAAGGTACTGCGCCTGCCACGAAAAAGTGATGCCAGGTCATACGAAGTGCTGCACCTGTCACGCAAAATCATCTTAGCAAACCGACAGATCTGATGCTCCAAAATGCAACCTTTTCCAGGAAATCAGCGCCCTGACCTCCTAACAGCTCTGATGAACATTTCTTTTGTACTGCACCTGCCACGCGACATGCATCTTTGCAGATCCTCTTCAAATGTTCCACGCCTGCCATCGTTTTTTCAAATACTACAAAACCCTCACGTTTTGCTCACTTTTGAGAAAGTGCACAATCCCTTGCGCCTGCCACGCTCACTTTTGAGAAAGTGCACAATCCCTTGCGCCTGCCACGCGAAACGACATCTGAACGTCCAAAAGTGGCGCGAACATGTCGTGTTTTGTACATTTTGACTTCGAAATGTGCTTCGCGCTGCAGCGGCGTGCAATTTTTCGACATCGCAACTTCTTTAAAATGGTCCGAACCCCATGCTTTGAACAATTTGACTTGGAAACGTACTTCGCGCCACAAAGGCGTGCACTTTTTCGACATCTCAACTTCCAAAAGTGGTCCGAACCTGGTGTGTTTTGTGCATTTTGACTTCGAAATGTGCTTCGCGCCACAACGGCGTGCAATTTTTCATCTCTCATCTGGCCAGATGGCTCCGCACCTGCCGCTTTAGCGAGGCTACTTTTCGACCCTCCGGAGCCACGAACCATTGGAAAAACACAGTGTTTCGCGACTTTCCTACCTTGTCGTGCACCTGCATCTTCTTTCTTCTGACTCTTTCTCTTCTCTGATCTTCTCTCTTCTACTCTTCTCTTCTCTCTGACTCTTCCCATGTCTGCTTTTCATCTGTCCATTTTGTCGGAAGTTTGGCTTCTAAACTTCCTTCGATTAACGGGGCATTTCCACTGCCATCTTTGATTCCTGGAAGGTGGATTTTTCTACTGTAAGCTACTCCAGTTTACAAGCCGCCGGGGAAACTGGTGCGGAGGCCACAACAGACCCTCTGGTAAACTAACATACATATGGAAAATCACAATTTTTGATGGGAAAGCCAATTGTAAATTGCCATTTTCAATAGCTATGTTAAATTACCAGAGGGTACATGTCAACATGCACATCAATGTTTGATGTCAAGATCCATGACTCCTTTTCATTGACAAACTCCCCGTGCCTAGCACTGAGGAATTTCATCGACAGTTTCAGATGCGAGGATCCAAACATAGAGATACCGTCGCTTGGTGCAGCTGCTGCAAGGCATATTTGCGGATTGAGTACATTAACACAAAATGAACAGGGTTGCTCCAGCCCACTATCTATACATCCATCTATCTAGGTATGTGGTTTCCACAAAGGGGGGAAACTTTCTCACTCATCCAATTTTCCCCGCGGTATTTGGGGGGAAACATGTTTATGGGGTTCCGTCTTTTGTATCAAACACCAAGATGTAGATCACTCACAAAAGCTTGTAGATCATCCAAGTCACTTGGTGGATAAAAACCATCCCCATCCAGCTTTCCCTTTGTTCATCCCACGCAGTGATGGGAGCGACGTATCGACGTAGGCTTGGAGTTGCGCGTCCACCTTTGAGCCTGCGGATAGTTGGGACCCTGTGGGCCACCCGTGGGAGCGGGAGCTGATTGAAATTCCCCAGCGTGAAATGGTCATCTCATGTCATCATTTTTTCGGAAACAGAGGGAGGGAAAGAGATAGATAGAAAACTAGATTTGATTTGAAAAAAATAGATTACCCTCTGGTATATTAACATAGACCCTGGCAGATAGGGGTTGGAAAATTAGTTTCCATTAAATTAAAAATAAACTATTTTCAGGGTTTATGTTAATTTACCAGGGGGTAGGTTATATAGTTTTGATAAGATTAGATTAGATTAGATTGAACTAATTGATTGGTGTATATAGTGTTTACACGTATGTCCATTCTTACGTGCACATATATATATATATATTCATTTACTTTCGTGTTTGAGCACATGCTTCAGCAAAGTTAGTTGTACTGTTCTGTTTGTGCGTTCACTTGCTTGTATGACATGAATAAGTCGGATATTTGTTGCAGACCCATAGGTTTAAGTCAGCCAAACCAAACAAAGATTCGTGGCGTGAACAACTTCAGCCCCTGATCATGGAGATTGATCCCAAAAAGTGTGGTATCATTTTGGAGGGTCGGAACCACTCAGCACCACCCCGCTTCTGTGGGTAGTGCAGGATATCCACGGAGGTCAAACTTTTGTTAGGTAAATCATGGTAAATCAATAAAGGCGGGCCAATTGTCTGTCATGTCACTTGACTCAGTGGGCACTGAGGTGACTCTGGCAGCTCTGAAAGTGGCATGGCTGCAGTCCTTCCGGCTCCCAGTGATCGATCCCCAACGCCAATTTTGACAACCAATGGGTGGATGCTGTGTGTATAATGTATTTAAATGGTGCCAGAAAGGTCGATATGATTTTTCTTTCATCTCCAAAGATGACATCATCTTTAGATTGGGGTCAATCTGGTTACTAAACGATGTGAGGTAGAGTATCCGCTGAATTCACCCCTGACCGTGGTAACGGTTGATTTCGCATGGTCAGCCTGTAATCGGGCATTCTTTGAGCAAGTTTGGTAGAAAAAGTCAGATCTCTGAGTTGCTGAACTTTGTTAGGCATTACTTTCCAAGTAAGCAAAATCTAAGATGTCAGCACCATTATTTGTATGCAATCCCATCCAGCTAAGATTAAATATCACCTGATTTGTTCATCTTTGGGCCCTTCATTGAGTGTATTCATAAGGAATGGGATGATACGGGCATTGTATCTAATAATCAATCCTCAATTATCCCCAACCCCAAGTACTTTAATGTTCACATATATATAAATATAATTATATAATTATATATAATTATGTATAAATATATATAATTATATTATATATATATGTGTGTATATATGTATACACATGCACAACTGCATATATATATATATATGCAAATATATATATATACATATGTATGTATGTGTGTTTGTATGTATGTAATGTAATGTCATGTCATGTAATGTAATGTAATGCAATGCAATGTAATGTATGTATGTATGATTATGTATGTATACATATTTATACTCGAACACATATACTGGAATCCAATTGATCCTTATTTTGGAGCCTTTGACCCATACACTGGAGGTTTTTCATCCAACATACAGTAAGAAAACATTTGGGTTCTAGGCATAGAGTATTTGAGTTTGTAGTTTTTCTTCCATGACATTCCCCCACAAAATCTCCCCTCAACTGAGAAAGAACCGTATTTTTATCTCACTAAACCATTAATGTTGTCTAGCCAATAGCCAATAGTGATATCTTGGCAATAGTAGAAACCCTTTTTTCCCAACTCCAGTTTTATCTCCAATACTAAAAGTCAATTAGCTTAATTTGATTTTATTATTGCCAAAAAACTCATGTTCTGACTTGTCCAGAGGGCATGGCCAATAGTGGACCCAACATGGCAATAGTGGATTTTTTTTTCCCAACTCGAGGTTTATCTCCAATACTAAAAGTTAATTAGCCTAATTTAATGTTATTATTGCCAAAAAACTAATGTTCTGACCTTGTCCAGAGGGCATGGTATAGTATCCAGCCATAGGGTTCCAGGAATTTACTATTGGAATGCTGACCCCCCCAAAAAATAGGGGTGGTTTTATTATTAGGCAGCCAACATTACAACACATGTGTTATATATGACATATGAATAATTATGAACATGTGTATGGCTATATCCTATATATAATATATATCTATATCCCACATATCCCCATTCCATCTCCATAAAAGTAGCATAATTCTTCACAGGCGCGTACCTCGGCATTCCTCCCCCTCCCGTCCTGGAACGTGCAGCTTGGACCTGTTGGACCTGGCGGATGAAAATGCTGGAATACTATGGGGAAATACCAAAGAAACGGAGGATTTTTAATGATTTTCATTGGTAAATTCATCTTCTAACTGACTTAGCTGTCGAACTGTTTGTTTGTCTGTCTGTCTGTTTGCCTGTTTGCCTCTCCTATGTATCCATTTAATTCCATTTATCTATCTATAGGTATGCTACGAACTTGATATATGGGTATACGCTATTAGGATCTATTAGGCATGTTTTTTTTTTGACGGATCTTTTATCGTCCCACAAAAGTTTAAGTGGGGGGGTTGGTGGGGTGGTCTTTTACCGTCCCACAAAAGTGAGGGGGAGGGTTGGTGGGGTGGGGTGGAGCGATATAGCATAGGATCGTCCCAAAAACAAAACGATAGAAACGTGATTGCTGAACAACAGTAAATGGCTCTCAAACAGTACCTTTTTGGCTTCTGATATGATGAACTTGGTTAGAACTATTCCTTGCTGGGATGCGCAACCTCTGTTCATTACCACTGCAATTCAATAGATTTCAGCAGCCCAAAAACGTTCTCAGGGGTTCACTTCCTACCGAGGCAATTGTATAGTCACCCCACGGAGAAATCCCACAAAAAAATAGGGCAGGTTTAGTTTACCCCTGGGTATTTTGGCACAGAATTCGATAGGGTTTGACTTTTCTGTAATTTTTCTATGGTCGCTGTGAATCTCTCGCGCTTCGTTTGAGGTGCCAATGGCCTCTTTGGCACCTCCACTGGCAGCGGCACAGACTGACACGAACCCACTGGTCGAAGGGCTGCGGCAAACCGTGCCTCAAAGGCAGTTATGTTTAAGATCTTGTTGGTTAGATCAATTACAAGAAGACCTTGAGAACAAATACAACAAGAATCAACAAGGGCATTCTCCGTCTACAATGGAAACGTCGTATAGGTTAAAAAAAACAAATGAGCGCATTATTACATGACTCCGTTGCAAGCGTACATGGCGTTGGAAGGACAAGTGCAACATCCTTCCACGCACAAAGTGCATACCTATATATTATATCAGTGAACAACCCCAAGTTTCTAACTCAGAACAACCTCATAGACGACTGTGGGGGGAATCAATCAAGCAGCTGCAGAACAATCATCCAGTGCTGTTCTCCGGCATCGCACAGGCCTTGGATGAATGTTTTATGCACAGAGACACACTAATTACCCCCTCAAAACCCACAACTCCCTCAAGACCAACCTTGTTGGATCTTGATGGTTTGTAAAGCCTTCTAGAGCTATGTTAAACCCATGCTAATCATTGTTGATCCAGTTAGAAACCAATTTTCCTCTCTGGCCTCATTCAAGCACCAACTCCATAGCAACTCCAGTTGACCAGTGGGCCACAACTTGGGGACAAGACTGGGGGACACACCCCATGGCCAGGCAAACCGAACGCCCCAAATTGGTTACGTCCTATTATATCCTATGTTATTGAATTATATGTTCATGAAATGGATTTGCCATAAGAATCATGTATAAATATATATATATTAATATACATGATGCGGTAAACCCCAATGCCATAAACCTGAAATTGGGGGACGGTTATTTACCACCTATTGGGAACAATTGGGATGGTTTATGACATTGGCTTTACCACAGTATCTCCCATGACATCCCGATTTCATCCCTAATGTAATCCCTTCCCCCTAATAACTATTAAAATCTCCTATAAACCATTGTTTTAGTAGGGAATTTCCACATAACTGGGACCATGAAGGGGGTGTTTAATATTAGGGGGATGGGATTCTTTGCGTTTCAGGTCTGGCAGATGACCGAGGGAATGTCCCAGCAGCGGCCCTGGTTTCCATCACCGGCACCGGCCCTTCCCGTCCTTGTCGCTGAAGCGGAGGAGCTCCAGCCATCGTCACGGACTCAGGGGCGGAATGGGTAACCCCTTCCGCCTTTTAATATTAAATTGATTACCTAAACACCCCATAGAAACCATGGTTTATTTTCATGTTTATTAGATTCCACATAATTGGGACCATTTAGGGCGTATTTCATATTAGGGGGATGGGATTAATTTTAAAGCAATAGGATCCATCAATGGGTGGCAACAATCATCAAACAACGGGTGGTTTATGACATTGTTTTGCTAACCTTCCAGACAAAACCAAACCTGGGAAAAGAGAAGAACACAAAGCAAGACTGAGGGGCGACACAAATTATGAGTCACGCTGAAAGCATCATAATTGCTCTAGCAGGGATGAACAAGGTTCAAAATCTCTGCAGCAACTTGCAGAAAACAAGAAAGCAAAACATGCTCAACCGTGATCGTGATGGAACATGGGCATGGGCATGGGTGAAACTTGTGTACCGCCCCCAAAAGAATGACCCTGAAACTTTAGATATGATCAGATGATTTCAAAAGCGATGTGTCGAGGTGAAGGGCTGCACATATGGCAAGGCTAAAGCATCGACATGTTTTGCCAAGACCTGAGGACGTCCGATGAATTGCGTTGCTCAAAGCAGGCTGCTCAGCGTTGCTTGGATGTGGATAGCTGTGGCTGATTTTGACTGGGGTGTGCCCAAAATAACACCTTGGAGATTGGTTGGAGGTTATACCAGCACACACACACACACGTATGTATATATATATATACATTTACACATTTTTTTTATAATATGTATGCATGATATGATCATAATTCAGTATATGCGGAAACCTCTACAAACCAGCCAGTCTAATGGGGTTACAGCAAAAAAAAATACCCATATGACATGACAAAGAAGTTATTGTGGATATCGGCTACAAACGAAAGTTGGACATGTTGAATCCATAGAATAGAAGAAATCTTTGATAACCTTGGATTTGGCACAGCTATAATGAGAAATTCATTGGATCCACTCACCTCACAGATTCAATCAAACGAATTCGAGGATTTTGGAGTATTGCGTGTATACCGCCACTTCCCCCATCTTCCCCCAACACACGGCTGTCAAATAAATGAGACAACGATGTGGTCGACCACTGGATTTACTGGATTTGGGGGTGCCCTTTTTGCTGAAGAAATGTATGTGAATCTCAGCCAGTCAAGCAGCAGCAACTTATGGAATCAATGGCAGTAGGACCCTTGGTGGAAAGCACACCCAAGCTGGGCCGTATTGACCGCATTTGACTGCCGGACTGGTGGCAGATTGTGGTCCTGAATGCTGGGTTGGTGGGTTTCGTGGCTTAGACTTTAGCAAAAAAACAGTTTCTTGAGGGATATCTCAGGCCATGTAAGTTGGAAAGCCAGTTTCTGCTTTCATGAAGAACCAAACCTTCCATTTCCCCAAAAAGAAATCATCATGATTGGAATTGATTGATATATGGTCAATCTATTTATGAATGTGGGATGGTAAGTCTTTCCCGCGCCTTCTCATCATTTTCCCAATGAACATCACTACCCAAATGCTCCATGAATATGAATGTGTTTACCAATGATCATGTACTCTGAACAAATCCACCAAATGTGGGTAATTATGGAGCATATGGCTTTATACTTTAAATATGTCCCGTTTGGAACATAAGGAAGTTCAACTTTTTCCCAGGTGAGGGACCTCGTTCGTATGGCAAGAGCCACGGAGCCTCGGCCACATTGGGCGTTTGACATTGAGGTTTGACGGTGCCACAAGGGACCTCATGCTACCTGCTGCTATAGTGGTGGTCTCATGATCCCATAGCAGCTATTGCTCTCCCAGCCCCCACAAGCTCCAAATCTCAGCAAACGTTAAATGCAGAGCTTCCGTTTTTTGTCCCTTCGCTTAAGTATGCTCAAGTAGAAAAAACAACCAACAGTATTCAAAGCTATTTCAGAAAGTCATGGTATGTCATCTGGGTGGCGGTTTCAAAATTACTAAAAGTTCATCTGTTGGAATTTTCCGGTCCCCAGATGGCACCATAAGCGTCATGGCCAGGCTATCAAGGCAACGAGCGCACCTGGCAGTCTGGCAGCCGGCGTCAGAACCGCCCGCGGGATGCGAAGAGGTCGGAGACTGTCAGAGACCCTCCCAGTGGGACGATGCTTGGGGGTAAAAATCCACTGGATGGCCACAGCAAAATGCCAAGAGGATGGGAACCCAATGGGTGCTTCAATAGCTACAAAAACTGTCTTTCGGTCCGAAATGGAGTATAATATGGTATAATGATGGGGGAGGATAGGGATATATGATGGTATATGAACCTAAGCAGCTGACATAAGGGCATTCAAGACTAGCTACAGGGAAGTGAATCTAATGAAAAATACAACATGATACAAAGTGCGGATTTAGGATGTTTTCGCTGTCATCATAACATTTTCAGGGAATCGATCCATAAACTGATGGCGACCTGTCGGCATTCTGATGGCTCACTATGGAGAATCATCCCCCAGTGATGGGATGGGACGATGATTTAAGCCCCAAAAGTTGGGTTACGATGATTCGGCAGTGAGTATATAATAAGAACACTATGTTCAGATGGTAATTCATCCGCAGCTGGGTGTATCTTTGTTTAATATATATATATATTATATTATATTATATATTATATTATTATATATTATTATATATATATATATATTATATATTATATATATATATATTATATTATTATATATCCTCATCGCACATAGTGGCTGTTCACAGCCGCGGCGAAGCATGTTGAATTCTATTGGTTCAGGGGGACAGCATGGAATTATTGTACACTATATATATATAAATATATATATATAATGTTGTTGCTATGCTGGCTGCTGGATGATATACCGAAGACTTGCGTATCACCGGGCCAGGACCGGAGCCGTCGGAGCTGATGCAAAATCGGTGTCCTATGAGTACAATTTCACCGTGGTCTTCCACGGCTATGACAAGGCGGGGCATGGCCATGACGTGCCGTATCAGAACTGACAGGGCTTGTGCTAAAATGGTAAGATGCCCCATAAACTTCAACATAGTTCTCTCAGCCTGTACCCGGTACGCTTTGGGCTGGAAGTAGAAAAGCACTGAACAAACTCACCCTTTTGAAATGGTTTCCTACACCCTTTGGCAAAAAAAACCTTGGCAATTCCATGCGTTTCCAATCATTTCCATCCATGCTAAGTAGAAAGATCATCATGAACATACATGTATCCTAATATTGGTTGATAGATGTTCATAGCCAGGTGAGATTGCCAGAGGTTTTCTCCCCAATTTGTTGCTTCCAAGATTTATGCGTTGCTATGCCTAAATGTTCCCCTTACTGTAAATGTGTCGAGATTTCATTTCTCACCTCCCGAATCAATCGAACCTGCTGAGCCCAGGTGAAGAATTCAAAGTTCGAACTCGTCCAGCGCTTGATTGGCCGTGGTGGCTGTAACATGTGCCGGGGCGAAATGCGAAGCGCTTTGATTTGGCGGCCTTTTAGGATCCACATGTGGTTCAAACGTACAGCCTAAATATGGTTAGTGGATGTTAGTGGTGTGAGAATGTTTGGGAATTCTCAGTTTCCCACCTTCAAACCAGAAACCGTTGTCGATAGAACTCGTGCCAAAACAAGACCCAAATTCCTGGCTCCAATGACCCCTGCCACATCTGGAGACATGGCTTGGGGGGAGCAACTCCTTGAGAAGGCGATGGAGAGAGAAAGGGGGCCTCAATCATTTTAGCTATTTTGGCCTGGTCCGGGGGTTTACAATTGGCTTGCCCATATTTACCTGGAAGTGCATATGGTTTTGTATGGAACATGGGGCCGTCCAGTTCAATTTGATACTCGCACACATTTCATTTGGAGCGGAGAGGGTTTGCTGGGGGTGAAGGACCCCAGGTCGGCGCACGTTCAACTTAGGGGGGAAACTAGACGACGGTTGGCCCGAGAGCGAAAAAGACGTTTTTCAAGCAGCTCTGAGTATGGTAGTCGTAAAAAATAGTCGGTGATAGGTTGGTGAATTTTATATGAGCTATGGAGGGGTAAGTTGTGAAAAGTAAGATTGATTAAGAAGAGGATACATGTGACAACCCATGCATATGCACTGTGCTGCTTGGTAAAGGGCATCATATGACACGTGTCTCGCAACCACAGAGAGACATAGATAGAGAGAAAGGGAGAGAGAGAGAGAGAGAGATAGAGAGAGAGAGAGTGAGAGAGAGAAAGAGAGAGAAAGAGGGAGAGAGAGAGAGAGAGCAGGGTCTTCTGTTGTTAGTATTGAGACACTATATTGCAAGACAATATATTAAAGATGTATTTTAGGCAGGCGAGACAAGTAGTATCAAGACAATATATTACAAGTACAAAACACTGGTTTGCATCCTATCCTTCGTATTGTTTTTCACACGCAGACGCTTTTGCACACAGACGCTTTTACACACAGACGCATTTACACACAGACGCTTTTACACACAGAAGCGTTTACACACAGACGCTTTTACACACAGAAGCTTTTACACACAGAAGGTTTTACACGCAGACACTAGACACTTTTACACACATAGGCTTTTACACACAGACGCCTTTACACACAGACACTAGACACTTTTACACGCATAGGCTTTTACACACAGACGCTTTTACACGCAGATGTTTTTAGACACACACACTTTCACACACAGAAGCTGTTACACACAGAAGCTTTTACACACAAACACTTTCACACACAGAGGCTTTTACACAGAGGCTTTTACACACAGACGCTTTTACACACAGAAGCTTTTACACACAGACTCCTTTACACACAGACGCTTTTACACGCAAACACTTTCACAGACGCGTTTACACACAGACACTTTTACACACAACCGCTTTTACACACAGACACTTTTACACGCAGACGCTTTTATACACAGGCGCTTTTACAGGCAGATGCTTTTACACACAAACACTTTCACAGTCGCTTTTACACGCAGACACTTTTACACACAGACGCTTTTACACACAGACACTTTTACACGCAGACGCTTTTACACACAGGCGCTTTTACACGCAAGTGCTTTTACGCACAGAAGCTTTTACACACAGACACTTTTACACACAAACGCTTTTACACACAGACCCTTTTACACACAGACCCTTTTACACACAGACGCTTTTACACACAACAGTTTCACACACAGAGGCTTTTACACATAGAAGCTTTTACACACAGAGGCTTTTATACACAGAAGCTTTTACACACAGAGGCTTTTACACACAGAAGCTTTTACACACAGGCGCTTTTACACACAGAAGCTTTTACACACAGAGACTTTTACACACAGACGCTTTTACACGCAAACGCTTTTACACACAGACGCTTTTACACACAGAAGCTTTTACACACAGACTCCTTTACACACAGACGCTTTTACACACAGACGCTTTTACACACAGAAGCTTTTACACACAGACTCCTTCACACACAGACGCTTTTACCCACAGAAGCTTTTACACACAGACGCTTTTACACACAGACGCTTTTACACACAGACACTTTTACACACAGACACTTTTACACACAACACTTTCACATACAGAGGCTTTTACACACAGGCGCTTTTACACACAGACGCTTTTACACACAGACGCTTTTACACACAGACGACACAGACGCTTTTACACAGACGCTTTTAGACGCTTTTACACACAGACGCTTTTACACACAGACCCTTTTACACACAGACGCTTTTACACACAACCGCTTTTACACACGACACTTTTACACACAGACACTTTTACACACAGACGCTTTTACACACAGACACTTTTACACACAGACACTTTTACACACAGAGGCTTTTACACACAGAGGCTTTTACACACAGACACTTTTACACAGACGAAAGCGTTACGATTGACCAAGTAAAATCGCATTTTTCCTCAGCTTTTGACGTCCAACGTCCATTTCGTGCGTAACGGTTGCGATTGACAACTCAAAGTCGCAATTTTTCCTCAGTTTTTGACGTCCAACGTCCATTTCGTGCGTAAGGGTTGCGATTGACAACTCAAAGTCGCAATTTTTCCTCAGTTTTTGACGTCCAACGTCCATTTCGTGCGAAAGGGTTGCGCGCGACACCTCAAAGTTGCAATTTTTCCTCAGTTTTTGACGTCCAACGTCCATTTCGTGCGAAAGGGTTGCGCGCGACCAATAAAAGTTGCAATTTTTCCTCAGTTTTTGACGTCCAACGTCCATTTCGTGCGAAAGGGTTGCGCGCGACACCTCAAAGTTGCAATTTTTCCTCAGTTTTTGACTTCCAACGTCCATTTCGTGCGAAAGGGTTGCGCGCGACACCTCAAAGTTGCAATTTTTCCTCAGTTTTTGACGTCCAACGTCCATTTCGTGCGAAAGGGTTGCGCGCGACCAATAAAAGTTGCAATTTTTCCTCAGTTTTTGGCGTCCAACGTCCATTTCGTGTGAAAGGGTTGCCGGCGACGCTTCAAAATCGCAATTTTACCTAGGTTTTGGACGTCCAACGTCCATTTCGTGCGAAAGGGTTGCGTTTCGTGGCGCTCCGGCGGCACCGCCCCCGCCTTAAGAGAGAATAGAAAGAAGAGCGAGAGGAGATCTGCAGATGTGAAGGTGTGAAGATGTAGATCTGCAGATGTGAAGGTGTGAAGATCTAGATCTGCAGGTGTGAAGGTGTGAAGATGTAGATCAGCAGATGTGAAGGTGTGAAGATGTAGATCGGCAGATGTGAGAGTGTGAAGATCTAGATCTGCAGGTGTGAAGGTGTGAATATCTAGATCTGCAGATGTGAGGGTGTGAAGATCTAGATTGCAGGTGTGAGGGTGTGAAGATGTAGATCTGCAGATGTGAGGTGTGAAGATCTAGATCTGCAGATGTGAGGGTGTGAAGATCTAGATCTGCAGGTGTGAGGTGTGAAGATCAGAGATCTGCAGGTGTGAGGGTGTGAAGATCTAGATCTGCAGGTGTGAGGGTGTGATGAAGATCTAGATCTGCAGATGTGAGGGTGTGAAGATCTAGATCTGCAGGTGTGAAGGTGTGAAGATCTAGATCTCCAGATGTGAGGGTGTGAAGATCTAGATCTGCAGGTGTGAAGGTGTGAAGATGTAGATCTGCAGATGTGAAGGTGTGAAGATCTAGATCTGCAGGTGTGAAGGTGTGAAGATCTAGATCTGCAGGTGTGAGGTGTGAAGATCTAGATCTGCAGATGTGAAGGTGTGAAGATCTAGATCTGCAGATGTGAGGGTGTGAAGATCTAGATCTGCAGGTGTGAAGGTGTGAAGATCTAGATCTGCAGGTGTGAAGGTATGAAGATCTAGATGTGCAGATGTGAGGGTGTGAAGATCTAGATCTGCAGGTGTGAAGGTGTGAAGATCTAGATCTGCAGGTGTGAGGGTGTGATGATGTAGATCTGCAGATGTGAAGGTGTGAAGATCTAGATCTGCAGGTGTGAAGGTGTGAAGATCTAGATCAGCAGATGTGAAGGAGTGAAGATGTAGTATAACGGCTGCTTTTTTACGAAGAACCCTTCGCAGGCGCTCTCGGGAAAAAGATGTGTCAATATATATACACACATTTTTTGGTCTATGTTTTGGTGAACTATGTGAGCTGCGAGCTCCAAGCTTTGGGGTTATATATGGTTATATATATATATATTAAAATCTATTACTGTATATCTTTTGGTCCTGAACATATCTGAAAATCATCCTTGTGTATCTCGGGCCTCGGGGTCTCAGGAAGGCGATCTACAGCGGAAAGCCGGTGTCGGCGCGCGTGACGGGCTCGGAAGGGCCTGACATAGTGCAGCTGGCCGCGCCTCGGCACGAGACATGGCAAGCTGGAAAATGTCTGGGAAATTCGTGAACGAATAACGAAATTGAAGGTTTTAAGATGAGAACATCATTGGACTCATTGGTGGGATTGCCATGTTTGATTGCCAGAGGGTAATGTGTATTTTCCGGAATTATTAATGATTGAAATATGATTGACATATGATTGATGGATCTTATATAATTGGATCCACAATATCAGCTATTGTTGCAAAAGTAACCCATATCGATGAATATTATGTGATAGTACTGAGGGATACTATTGCCGTCGGGATGATTACAGTATCATACAGTATCGGGATAGTTATATACACATGATCATTGAGATTATGGGATTTACAATGCAATGGCACACCCCTTCTAGTTTTTTTAAGGCCCAAATTGTTGATAATCCAGAATGGTTCATTGTGTAGCGACCTCACTCGTCTTCCGTGGATTCCATGGATTGTCCACCATACCCTCTGGTACTCAAACATACTCAAACGTGGCAACGGATCAGTCAAGCATAGTCAAACTCTAAACTTTCGGAATTTTCATGGATTTTCCAGCCACGGTTGATCACCGGGTCACATCCATATATCATGGGTTACATACCTATCTATGATATCCTTATTTATTTTACTGGGCAGGAAACGTATCATGTCTGTGCCTTGGTGATTGACTCTAGGTGAAGTGCCAGACAGAGGAGTTAATGAAGGACTCTCTGGCCCTGGGGAATGGATCTAAATGGTTTGAGTACTCCGCGGGCTGAGAGTTTTGACTAAATATACGTGGCAGAGGAAACACAAGAAATACCAAGATGCAAATTTTGAGTGGATTTTTCGATGAATTGATGGATTGACAATTAGCATTTCTTTGGTGAAAATCATCTATGAATAAATGAAGATGGATGGTCTTTTCGGGAATGGGTCCCATTGTTAGCAGTCCTTGCAAAACCTTTACAGGTAGAATATTCCCCCAATTCATCCTTTAGTCGTCCAACTTTGTTATGAATTCCCTCTGGCGATGGTACACATCTTCGGCGAGTTCTACCATTGGAATAACTCAATTCATAAAGAATTCAATTCAATTAGATTTATGATTCATCAGTTTTGCAATTTTGTGCATTTGCGTGTGGTATGAGCAGTGATGTTTTCACTCACATCATGAATGCTGACACCATGACACCTATCCATCGCACCTGGCCATGCCTCCATCAGGAAACCAACCCTGGCAGGATGCGCGGATCTTCGTGATCAAGCTAATCTCTGACATCAACACTCATTGGCGCAAATATTGCCGTCAAAACCAGCTTCATTGCCCTGAACTTTTCTACATTTGCGACTTGAACATTTGTATTTTTCGCTTTGCACAGGAAGACCCACCCCCGATATAAAACCAGGGAAACAGATGATAGACCGCTTGATTTGTTTGTTTCGTTAAATGCCGATGACCGTGTGTTCCTCCCTTATTGAGAAACGTGCTACAGGTGAAGTGGGGCGATGGGGATGATTGGAGGGATGTTCGAATCTGGACAGGAGCTTTAGCGGGTGTATGTAAGGACCCATGCGCTTTGCATTCTTAGATGCAACGCCCTCTGACCTGTGACGTGCCAACCCAGCTTTTTCCCCACCTGCCAGGTGAGGGTTGTTAGATTTTATGTCAGTTGCCTCCTCGTCCTCCTCCTCGTCCTCCTCCTCCTCCTTCTCCTCCTTCTCCTCCTCGTCCTCCTCCTGCCTCGTCCTCCTCTCCTCCTCCTCGTCCTCCTCGTCGTCCTCTGCGTCCTCGTGTGCCCTGCCGGACCTCAACCACGACGATCCACAGTGTTCCCTGCCGGACCTCAACCACGACCATCCACGCCCAGTGTTCCCTGCCGGACCTCAACCACGACCATCCACGCCCAGTGTTCCCTGCCGGACCTCAACCACGACCATCCACGCCCAGTGTTCCCTGCCGGACCTCAACCACGACCATCCACGCCCAGTGTTCCCTGCCGGACCTCAACCACGACCATCCACGCCCAGTGTTCCCTGCCGGACCTCAACCACGACCATCCACGCCCAGTGTTCCTGCCGGACCTCATGTAGGAATGTCAGATAGATGCCAGATAGAATGCTGTCAGATAGGATGCCAGATAGAATGCCAGATAGAATGCCAGAAAGAATGCCAGAAAGAATGCCAGATAGAATGCCAGATAGAATGTCAGATAGAATGTCAGATAGCCAGATAGAATGCAGATAGAATGCCAGATAGAATGCCAGAAAGAATGCCAGATAGAATGCCAGATAGACTGCCAGATAGAATGTCAGATAAAATGTCAGATATAATGCCAGATAGAATGCCAACATATATGCCAGAATATATGTCAGATAGAATGCCAAAATATATGTCAGATATAATGCCAGATAGAATGCCAGAATATATGCCAGAATATATGTCAGATAGAATGCCAGAATATATGTCAGAATAAATGACAGGTAGAATGCCAGAATATATGTCAGATGAAATGTCAGAAAATATGTCAGATAGAATGCCAGATAGACTGCCAGATAGAATGCCAGGTGGAATGTCAGGATATATGCCAGATAGAATGCCAGAATATATGCCAGAATATATGTCAGATAGGATGTCAGAATATACTAAACATATGTCCAAATATACGTCCTGACATGTCATGGTGGGGATCACACGAAGTAGAGTAATTTATTTTTTTCCATTTTCTCTTGTAGCACCTGAGTATCTGAGTATCTGGACATATCTGGACAATCTTGCAAGCTCCCAAGTGAGAAATATAGTAGCGCCGCTGCAATGCAGCTTTACAGCAGCTGAGGTGATGGTGAGTGGGCGGAGGTGTGAAAAATAGGGCCGGGGCCCATCGGGCAGCATGTTCTTCCTGCTGTACAGTAAATGCCAGTCTTCGGTACACGCCGAAGGATACAATGGTACACATAAGTCTGAGATGCCGTGGGGATGTCAAACCTCTGTTCTTAGGACAGCCTTGTATTCTTCGGATTTGTTCGGATCATATTAGGATCATTTTGATATGTGACTTGAAACATCCAGAATCCATCCGAATAGCGACCTCTCTGGGCTGATGTGGCTAGCTGGATGAGTGATAAGTATCGACAGAACTGTTTGTTTTCCGAGACTTGGGATGCTTGGGCATTTCGGGTAGGCATGCCCGAAGACTTGTGTTTTGGACATTTTTGAACCGTCTTCATTGGGACTTTGTGATGGTTGCCGTTTGAATTCTAGTTTGGAAGTTCCAACTGCCAGCTGGTTTGTGCCTTCACTGCTGAGCAGAATCCATCATAAAAGGTGAAAAAATAATAGAAATTACTTTACTTCGTGTGATCCCCACCATGACATTTATACATTTTGTTACTGGCAAATCTTCTGGCATTCTATCTGACATACCTTCTGGCATTCTATCTGACTTTCTATGTGGCATACCTTCTGGCATTCTATCTGGCATATCTTCTGGCATTCTATCTGACATATCTTCTGGCATTATATCTGGCATATCTGGCATAGCTTCTGGCATTCTACCTGGCATATCTTCTGGCATTCCATCTGGCATTCTATTTGGCATATCTTCTGGCATATTATCTGGCAAATCTTTTGGCATTCTATCTGGCAAACATTCTGGCACTTTATCTGGCATATCTTCTGGCATTCTATCTTATCTGGCATTCTATCTGGCATACCTTCTGGCATTCTATCTGGCATATCTTCTAACATTCTATCTGGCATTCTATCTGACATTCTATCTGGCATACCTTCTGGCATTCTATCGGGCATATCTTCTGGCATATCTTCTGGCATTCTATCTGACATATCTTCTGGCATTCTATCTGGCATAGCTTCTGGCATTTCTGGCAGATGTTCTGGCATATCTTCTGGCATTCCATCTGGCATTCTATTTGGCATATCTTCTGGCATATTATCTGGCAAATCTTCTGGCATTCTATCTGGGAAACATTCTGGCACTTTATCTGGCATATCTTCTGGCATTCTATCTGACATTTTATCTGGCATTCTATCTGGCATACATTCTGGCAATTTATCTGGCATATCTTCTAACATTCTATCTGGCATATCTTCTGGCACTGTATCTGGCATATCTTCTGGCATTTTATCTGGCATATCTTCTGGCATTCTATCTGACATTCTATCTGGCATATCTTCTGGCATTCTATCTGGCCGTTGAGGTCCAGCGGTGCGCACTGAGCTGGGAAGGTCCCAGGTTGAGGTCCAGCGGTGCGCACTGAGCTGGGAAGGTTCCAGGCAGCGGTGCGCACTGAGCTGGGAGGGTCCCAGGTTGAGGTCCAGCGGTGCGCACTGAGCTGGGAAGGTCCCAGGTTGAGGTCCAGCGGTGCGCACTGAGCTGGGATTGTCTCAGGTTGAGGTCCAGCAGTGCGCACTGAGCTGGGAAGTTGGCGAAGAGTTTGGCGAAGAGTTGGCAAGGCGGAAGTTGAGGTGGAAGTTGATGCAGACATGGTCGAGGAGAAACTGGAGGAGGAGGCGGAGGAGGAGGATGAGGAGAACAGCTCTGGTAAAATCTAACAACCCTCACCTGGCAGGTGGGGAAATATCAATCTCGCTTGGAGAGAGAGAGAGAGAGAGAGGGAGAGAGAGAGAGAGAGATATCCAATGTTGCTTTGGGAATCTTGAGATATCTTGAGATATCATTGATTCCTGTTTCTACTTGAATATTTATTTTTATGTATTTATATATTACTTGGCTATGGCGGCGACATCATGAACATTCATGAACTATAACATCTATAAACACCAGGTGTTTGACACCAAATTATAGTTTGACATATCCACGGTGTTTCATGTGCGGCTTTGGGGGATCAGTAGCAGCGTCTCGTTACTGAAGCGAAAGCCGCCGGAGAAGCTAGGCACCATGTGCCGTGCTCGGGGTAACGCCCGCCATATGACCATAAGTTTGTAATGTTGGAACTATCCCCAAAATCCCCATAACTGGGTGGAACATGTCTAAACTATGAGAATATTGGTGGTTTATAACATTGATACACGATATGAATGTGTTTTGATCCAATTAGTGGTTTGAGATTTGTCCGTGCTGGGACGGCCTCGTTGTTGACTTTTGTCGTAACCGCCAACCAGCAGAAAGTATCAGATGTATGATACATATTATCACATAATATATATATATATATTATAGTATGTGCATGCATACCAACATATGAATATTTATAAAGGTGTATATATACATTATATATATATGCTGCATAATAAGCATACCATACACACACATATATATATTATGTGTGTGTGTGTTCTCTGCCGATGTCTTTGTTGCCAACTAGCAGAAAAAACAAGTTGGAACTATATTATATAATAGTGGGTTTGGATGTTTGTTTGGCTGGTGATTCTACCCTAGACATGTCACCTTTTGACAAATTTCAATCTTTACAAACCCAGCGTCGCCCCTGGCAAGAGGGGCGCAACTCGCCCGAAAAATGGCCCATGGGTGGTGGTCAAACCAGGTGTTTAAGGCCAAGGATGGTGAGAGGTTGCCCCCCCAAAAAGAAGCATTCAGACTGCGGTGGAGGCAGATTTTCTGAGAGCTCTGCCAGACTGCTCTTGCGAATCAACCTTAGGTTTGGCAAATTGGTTTATCATACGCACACGTGTATATATATATGTGTGTGTGTGTGTACATGTATATTTACATATAGATATATATATATATATGTTTATTGATATACATCAACATGTATAACGTTGTAACAGCGTGTAAAATTTAGGCTTATGTAATTTTTCAAACACATATACAAACAGTAGGGCCAAGATATGTCAGGATCATCTTAAATGATACTTGGATATTTGGATGCCTCAGAGTGATCGAACGTTGCATGCACGACACTAGGTGCCTTGGGAACCATGGGGGAAAACCTTCAGTAAACTAGCATAGGTATATATAGGTATGGAAAATCCACCATTTGTAGATAATTTCCCAGGGAAACCATTGATATTTATTATCTATGTTAGTTTATTGGAGGGTACAGTAGTTTATATAGTTCTCCTTGAAACAAGCCTCGAACTGGACACCCACTTTCCAAGGAAAACCAGGCTCCCGGAGACATGATCCTCCCACTTGGACTACAAAATGCCTTGCATTCAAAACGCATAGGGCCACAACAAGTAGCACCGAGATACAGAAAGCAACACTGATACACCATGATTATATAGGGATGTATGTCATGACGATATATTGGCATACAGAGCTTCTACATTGAGCTATCAGATTTTGCATTTTCAACAATACAAATCATGTTCCATCACTAAACGTGGGCCTCGTTCCATCAAGCCTTGCGAAAGACTCCTGAACCGTTCAATGCCCAGAGGGGACTTCCATACTTATGGGAAATGGCTACTATTGGTGCATCGATGACCCAGTCTGAAACTACCAAAAAAAACCCTTGCAACAAAGGCTGTCTTTCACATGTGGCATGGTAGTCAATGACATCGTAGAAATCATCTGACTCTACATAGACAAGAGGATACTATGCACATGGGTTTGTCCAAAACTTGATACAAATTGGGGCACCCGGAACGGCCAATTGAATGGGGAGCATGATAATCAACCATGATACTTGGAGTAGAATCAGTAGAACCCTCTTTGCAGACGAAGCCACCTGATATTCCGGGATAATATGATGTTATCTATAACAACCTAAAATCAAAATTTATCCAACATCATCTTAAATCATCTAATCCATATTCATCTATAATAATCTGTATTCATCTATAATCATCTATACTTGTGTAGACTAGTCCTTTATCATCCATAAGCATCTATAAGCGTCTAAGGCATAAGAATTTAGAATCTGTCATTCATCTAGATAGAATTCTGGCCTCCACAGCTGAAATTTGAAGATTCTCTGGTAGTTAAAGTGGTTCCACTAGGTTCGGAGTTCAGTGTTCGACCACCCCGGGGGCTTGGGAGCCCCTGCGCGAAGTAGTCGGTCCTGAGGATTTCCTCAGTGACCCGTGGCCGTTGTCCCAGCATCTTTGAAATATGACCCAATTTTTTGCGGTTGGCACCGGCCGAACCGCACGTGGCTGTTTCTGGAACTTCAGTGAAAGCCTCTTGGCAGCCTTGGCATCTGGGTGTGGTGGGTGCATTGGGCCGGTTTTGGTTGTGTTGGAACTCTGGGCCCCCCATCTTAGGGCTACGTCAGTCTCACTTCCGCGCTCCCTTTCTTCCAACCATACGCTGGTCCTTTGAAACATGATAAAGCATGATAACATGAAGCGGAGAACTCCCGGAGAACCTTCAAATCACACGGAAATTATGTTGTCTGTTCGTAGGGTTTGGACTCATTCATGAGGATAAGGTACAGGAGGGAAATTCATGGGAAACCATGTTTATCCATGTTTTTCCTATCAACAATAGAACGTCACACTTGAATACATTGCTACCTCCCTGTGTTTTTCGTGGTCAAACTGTGGTTTTTCACTTGTTTCCTAGAGGTGTTCCATGCAGAAAAATTCCATCCATGGGAGTGGCTCATCCCAAGGCACTGACGCTCCAAAGAAGCCACCTGGGCGCTGGCGACGGCGAAGGTTTGAAGGTCAAATGTGCCCAGCTGAAAGGCTTAGAACTCAGAACATGTCGGATTTTGGGGAAAACGTGGCATGCTGCAAGTCATCCACAATTTAGTTTGATGATTTTCCGATAAAATCATTATAATGGATCTCCGGACGGTAAACTTTGGGTGAATTTGGTGAAGATGTTGGTTTTTGCTTTCGGCAAGTTTTTTAAAATGAATCATTTCTATGGAGATTCTATGTCATGTCGTGTCTCACTGTCTCACCATGAAATTTGGGGGTTGCCTGCGGTCAGCCATGCAATTCTCTGGCCTATCCAACATTTGTATCCAATCCTCGCCTCAACTGGGAAGACTTGCTGAAAAGGCCCGTGATGTTGAAATGATCCACTGAAATGCCCAAAGGTAAATGATCCTTAATACCAACCATTTTTCTTAAATGCTGGACTGAAAATGTTCATCATGTTAATAACGCCAGATGGTCCATCATGTTGACATGATTCAGGGACTCTGGGCAGCATTTGGCGTGCAATAATGGCTATTAGCAGTGCCCAGGCAGATGTCGTAGAGGCCACTGCGGGGTATCTCACCCGAAGGATTTCGGTGAGGGTCCAGTAGAACATTTGTTTGGATGGGCTAATGGAGCCGACGGCAATGCAAATGTTCCCCAGTTTCCCAAGAATTTGATGTGGTAAATTCCGAATTGGATGTTCTGAATGTTAAAGTAGAAATCAAGTGTCACTTTTCTCCTGCCCATCTGAGCAGTACATGGCACCTTGTCTTGGCCGACAGCACCCCCCCCCCGATTTCATGGCAGCGGGTCACCAAGACAACGAGTCATGTTGACGGCGGTATAGAGTCATTCCTGCAAGTCTTGCGCCCAGTGTGCGATGGTAGGTCCAAAGAAGATCGCCCAAAATACTGCACTGGATTAAGGGAAAATCTGCAGGAACACCCTAGCCATCCCTAGCCTATAATTGATAGTTAGTCAAAACCATGTGTCCTGTAAACTTCCCCTTGCAATCCAAGGATGATGCTTTAACAAGAGTACACTTGGCCTTTGCTGGTTTGAACATGTTTGGACCTGCAATGCCAGCCTTCGCTGTTCTATCAATCTATGGACGAGAGAGGGAACGAATTTCATGGCTCTGGGTTGTTTGGCCATAGTGGTGACTGAATGCCAATGAAAAAGCAGAACAAAAGCAGAACAAGGGCCCTGTCATCTTCAACCAGGCACGACGACCGCAAACTTTCCAATTCACGCATGTCATAGGCTGACCTCTGGGGCCTGAGCCCGTAGGCCGTAGGCCGAAATAGGCTGAAGATTTGGGCCTTAGAGGAGGAAGTGAAGTGGAAGTGAAGTGGTGAACTGTTTCTGATGGTTTCTATTTCTTTGACCTATGCTGCTATGCTAGATCTTGTTTGCTGCTCCCCAGGTGCTATGATGCGCATGGTGACAACGAGGGAGTTGAAGATGACCACTATATAGATCTGTGATGAAAGTTGGAGTTTGCAGCTCCTTATGATGACCAGATTTCAAGTGTGAAACCCCAGATTGTGCGGATCTGGCACTGTTTGCAAATTTTGCAAGTGATGGGACGGGATGTTAGTGAGGCAGATTCTGAAGAGCTATTGCTTCCCCCTCAATGGGCTGATACGACGCAAAGGCTCCTTGTAGTTTTAGGCACTTTTGCTCCTGTGGCGTCTCTTGTCATCTTTGGCCATGGTTGTGGGCGTGACACCATGATTTCATTCCAGGAGCTTCCCGCAAAAAAAATGGAGGAATCATGAGGAATCAATCGCTGCTTTGCTGTTTGTTTACCTAATCGTAGGGTTAATTCCTTTGGTTTCCGGATTTAGACCTCACCACGTTGTTCAAGGTCTTGAAGACTCGTGGATTTGTTGCGACCATTATACCATATTATATATATATACGTATACGTATATATATATATATATTCTTAGAAAAAGAAAAAAACACAAAAAGAACAAATTGACAAAACTATTTGAAAACCTGATTTCACTCGTTTTTGCAGGTCAAAGGTGTGACAATGGCCCTGGATGGTTGATGTTTACGCAGCCGCTGGCCTCCTGTTCATTAATTGATCATCCCCATTCCCACAACCAGAAGGGCAAGTGGCGACACCCGGAGCCGGAACACGGAGGCTGTGCGGGGATGTGGCAATTACATGCAATTTGCGATTTGACACCCAAGATGAATGGGATCTTTAATGGGCTTTCAATAGGATAGAATGGAGATGCTGTATGATACAGGGGCATCATTGGAATATAATATAATCAGGAGACATGCCATGGGGGTACAATCGAACCGGGATACATAAATACAGCAGGATATACAGTCCTATCCCTATGTCTTTGGTGGTTTTATGGTGATTTCTATAAATAGTGGAACTTAATGGAATATGTACTGTAATGGGATACAATGGGATTACAGAGCCAGCAATCGCCAACAGGACCCAACAACACGCAACACCCCCGAGAAACCGCTGGATTTTGGAGTCGCTTTTTCTGAGTCGAACCTATACTATTATCCAACTTAATATACAATTGATAAATAAATAAATAAATATATATATATAATCAAAAATCAGAGATATCAATAGGCTACCCCAAAGTCAAAGGCCCCACAATGAAGATATTCAGTACGTACCAAACCAGGTTTCTGGACGGCTTAGTGGTTGTCGGTAGGCAGAAGGGATTACTAATGTAGCAAGGGTTTGTTGGACCGCCATTATATAGGTTATGCCTGCTCAAGAATCGAGAATAGTTTGGAACTGACCCCTGCAGAAAAAGAACAAGAACGCAGATTATTTTTAAATATCGTGAAATAGCAACCGCCTGTATAACTTTATTCACATACATCTTGTTTGTACAGACGTCAGCCAAGAACTGCATTCTCAAATGTATTTAATGGCTGCTGCTTTTGTTCCTACCGGTGCTCTAAGCATCTCAGGACGGAATCCGCTGTAAACATGGGGGTTTCTGAGTTTCTGGGGATTTTTCATATCCATGGCTTACCACGGATAGAACTGACATGACATTCCTGCCACATTTGCCCGCGCTGCAACGAATTCGTTTGAGCCGGGAGACGTCCGTCGAATGAGATGAGACAACCGGGATGATCCAAATGGGGGATTCAACGGGAAAAATGGGACATGACACGGATATGGATCGGCCAGGGATCATTCCAGCCGTGTGTTTTCCATGAGGCATGGTGTCATACCAAGCTCAAGCCTGAATCTCGACCAAGAAAAGTCCGACTGGGCAAGACAGTGGACATGTATGTATGTATACTGTAACATGTATATATATATAGATGTATAATTAATGATTTTTTAAATAATATATAGACATATGTTATAGATGACCTTGCAGATTTTGGATACAAATCCATCTTTCTGCCGTTGCTCTTCCTCAACAGCAACAGATATTGCACTTCTTTGAGCAAAAATGATGACAACAGCTTGCCGAGGCACTTAACAAATACTGATGCGTTAAACCATGTTGAGAAACCATGCGCTCCAAAGGAAGTTTGTTGTGCTTCTGATTGCGAGACCCGCAATGACTCTTTGCTACCATTTTGTGTAAAGTGATGAGCCTTTCTCAGTTATAGGTGGGCTGATGCCAGCGGATTATACATGATTAATTAATATTAATTATACCTGTTGACTGTAATAAATAAACCTCGGGAAATCATCTATACATGGGTTATTTTGCAAAGCTATGTTGGATTACAAGAAAGTTTTTTCGCTGCAGCCATTTGTGCTTACCGGATCAGGCAGCTATTCACGAATCAATTCAGCAGGATGGCAGGTTCAGATCTGGTCCTTCGGCTCAAGCATCTTGGCATTGCGAATTTTGGGGGTTGAAACCGTTGTTGAAACATATTGAAACACGTATGAAAAGAGGCTGCAAGATCAACATAGCCTGGAATCTCAGAGGGTCCATCAGCAACACATCAGCGTAAGATAGCGTGAATTTAATGTCAGGAATTTAATGTCAGGAGCCAATACTTGGAATTGTCGGTCCCACTACTTACATCATGCATGATTTTTGCGAAGTTTGGTTTGACTCTATTACAACCTGTACTGTACCACGCATACTTTCGCATCAAATATAACATAGAACATGAGCAATGTAAATGCTGCCGGATAATCTACTTTAGAATAGATAATCTACTTCAATCTACTTCAGCCAACTGATCCGTCGCTTATTGTTGTTTAAAGGTGTTTATGATATACATGACAAGACAATCATGGGACCTTACTTTTGAACCGAAACCCAAAGGTGTTTCTTGACCTTGATTTCTTCTACCATCTTCTACTCGTACCATACCATTAAAAGTATCTGTTTTAGTGTTTGCAGCAATATCCTCCACATCTTCCATGTCATTCGGCTCTATCATATTTGTTCAGTTCATATCAGTGATATCTCCAACATCTCTGTCGCTCATGCTGTCAACACGTGGGTCCCCTGTCCTTTCCTCGTTCCCCTGGGTCCCGTGGGTCTAACGAGGTGCCGGTGCCGGCTGTCAGGTACAGCAAGACCTTTATCGATGCCTCAGTGGAGGAAGTCGACTCGCCGCTAGGCGACTGCTCACGTCGCTCCTGCTCGGCGCCTCCGGGCAGAGCTGAAGAGCCCTTCCTGGTCTCGGAAGAGGAGTACCTCAACAACCTCACTGAGATGCTGAAGGACGCTTTGAACATCTTGAAAATATGGCTGAAGCAAAACAAACATATGGCAAAGGTGATGAACAACGACCTTTTGAAATCTGTATGAATATCTATCTAACATAGTGTCTTTTTTATATATATATATAATATTTAATAGTGTATACATGTGTATATATACATATATGGTATGTATGTATGTATGTATGGATGGATGGATGGATGGATGGATGGATGTATGTATGTATATATATATATAGTATGTATTATGTATGTGTCTATATATGTGTCTATATATGTGTGTGTGGTCGTGGTTATAAATATAATCTAGAGTTATTATAGCACCACCCGAAAAATAGATTTTGGTCGAATTTGGTAATATCATTCGTCAATGTTATATATAAAGCGGTGAACTTAACCCCTTTTCTGGGTGTTGGACATTCTGGACAGGTAACTCAAAGAAGAGGTAGCTTACAGGAGAAGCAGTTCAGATAGCTCAGAGAAGAATTGGCTGAGAGAAGACAACGCTCAGAGAAGAGGAGGCTCACTCAGCACATCTTTTTTCCATCCTTTTACTCATGCTGGCCAATTCAGCTCTTCAACCATTCGGTCATTCCTTCAGTCAATCATTCAGACACTGATGTCAGCAGGGCCGTCGTGCTGCCTGAGAGGACACAAGCCCAGTCTCAATGCCAAGCCTCTTGGCACGTGGAACGCAATCATCTATCCCTATGGGCCTATGGGCCCAAGCTTTGTGAGAAGCTACTTAACCACCTAAATCATACCCAAATACTTCCAGAGAATGCACTTGGTTGCTTAGGGCATATAGGGATCGCATGTTTTTCCCAAGATTTGTGAACTTTAAGAGTTGCTGGATGGCCCCTTGGATTATTCTCATCGCACCCATGTACGAAATAGACGCACACAATAGCTTCAGTTTGGGTCTCACTAGAGGGTCAGATAGAAGTTTGGAAAACTTATTCGGGACCACTGGGATGGCAATCTCCCCGTTTTTTTGACGCAAAATTTCCAGCCCCAGGCACAGATGATTGCAAAATAAACAAGTGTTGGTTGTAAAGTTCTGTAAGGTAGAGTTGCTTGATCAAAGTAAAACTTAACTTATGATGTACACGACATTCATATTTCTTCATATGGGTAATTACCCATCCAGTGTATACACAAAGGATACTTTATACCATGCTTCCAACCACCCAACAACACGCAAGCAGGTGCCTGGTCGCATGGCCGAGGCACAGACATCTCCCCATGTTTGATGGCCTTGAGTGAACTGAGCCCTGCTGGACTCGCGGCATCCCCGGTGTCCCCAGCTGGGGAGGAGGAGCCAACGGCGCCGTCGCCACGGCTCTCCTTGCAACTCCTTCCAAGTCCTGGCACCTTAGGACATCCAGAGGCGCAAAATGGTGACGGATTGGGGACGGCATGGGACGGCCATGTGATTGAACATGGATAAAAATGAGAGAGTGATACCGAGAAAGAAGTCATTGAAAGCCCCCACTAGGATGGGAAAATATGAGAAATGATTGTGAACATGAAAGCAGCGGGTGCAGAGCCATCTGGTCAGATGAGAGATCAACAATTGCACACGGCTGTGGCGCGAAGTGCACTTGGAAGTGAACATGTCAAAAACACCTCGGGTTCGGATGGGTTCGGACCATTTGATCTCTTAAAAAAGCACACGTGGCTGTGGGGCAAAACAAAGCTCCGGAGCCGGAGCACTATTGGAAGTTGAGATGTTCAAAAAGTGCACGCGGTTGTGGCGCGAAGCGCGTTTCGAAGTCAAAATGTCAAAAGAACACCATGTTCGGACCATTTTTGGATGTTGAGCTGTCGAAAAAGTGTATGCGGTTTTGGCTCGAAAAAGATTTTGAAGTCAAAATGTTAAAAGCACACCGCGTCCGCACCACTTACAACGGCTTGAATAGATTGATTGATCGATCGATCGATCGATAGATAGAGATAGACCGTTAGATAGACAGACAGATAGACAGCTAGACTTGGCAGCTAGACAGATGGACAGATAGATAGAGAGACAGATAGACAGACAGACAGACAGACGGACAGACAGACAGACAGACAGACAGACAGACAATTAGATAGACAGATAGGAAGATAGACAGGTAGGCAGGTAGGCAGACAGACAGACAGACAGGACAAGACAAGACAAGACAAGACAAGACAAGACAAGACAAGACAAGACAGACAGACAGACAGATAGATAGATAGATAGAAGGAGAAATAGATAGATAGAGACGGACAATGAGATAGAAATGGATAGCGAGAGAGAGAGAGAGAGACATAGATAGAGAGAGAGAGAAAGAGAGAGAGAGAGAGAGATCGAGATTGATGGTCAGAGAGATAGGAAAACAGATAGATAGGCAGACAGATAGATAAAGACAGGGAGAGAGAGAGAGAGATTGAGACTCAGCCACTCACCTCTCCTATATAGTTTCCTGTCATTGAAACTTCCGCCAGCGCTTTGTGCAGTACTACTGGTTTGCATTGAACCTTCAAAGCTTCTTAGGCATCCGTAGGCAAGTTTTGTTTGATCTGCGCTTCTAATATACGCATATCAATATCGAGAGAGGGATTTATATATATATATAATATATATCTCTCTGTGTGTGTATGTATCTATATATATATAAATAACAACTGACTGTTCATTTTTTGATACACCTATAATAGACGCAGTTTTGACCCTCGTTTGCACACCGTAGAAACGCCCCAAATCTGCTGGTCCACCAGTATTCCTTTGTTCCGACAGTATTTGCAGTTTTTTCATCATCCCCCTGTGCAGGTTTGCCGACGTCCTTGTATGCATTTCCAACTGGGCCATTGTATGAATGGTTGCCTGGCAACGTGGGATGCCGTAATCTCTTCAATGGTCTTGGTGTAGAAGGGAGCAAGGACAAGGAGTAGATTGAATAGACCGATGTAAATTGCTCTATAATTATTTGTTTTGATGTGTGACTTTCCATTTTTCAACTGGGATTTCACAGATTTCGTTTTTGCCCGAAATGTAGATGTTGGTCTGAAGTAACCTCCAGCCGTGAGAAAACAATGAACATCATCTAGATTCATGGGCCAATCCAAACCGGATTTTGACCAATGAAGCTGGACATTTACTTGCTCATATTTAGCTGAATTTTTGTATTTTTTTTTTCGGGGGGGTGACCTGAGATATGTTTTTGTATTTTGTTTTGAGGCTAAGCTATTTGAGAATCTCGTTTGCTTCAACAATGACTGATTTCGAATACCTTTTGCAACCCTAACTTGTGACATCTAAGACATGTACGGAACATGTTGTTTGTGTCCCTTGTCCTTTCCTTTTCAAAATTCATACATATTCGTACATATTTTTCACTTTCCATGGGCTCTTTCAGTTTTTCTCGTCGAGGCAGCTGAAGAGGTATTTGAAAATATTGCTGGTTTATTCTTATTTCTCGTTTGCAATTTGGGTCAGTAGCTGCCAAACACGACAGCAGCATTGCTCCGTTTGCAATGGCTTCGATCCAAGTGGCTTGCCTTGGGATTGAAATGGGGCTCACAGTTCCGTATTTCATGTCATCGCCCAGAGCTGGGAACTTGGTTGCGCACACCATGGGGTGCTGACTGCACGATTCTAGCCAAAGCGAATTGACAAGCGTCTGAGCAAACAATGAAATCACAAAGCCCGTTCACATGCAAAAAAAGCTTCCAAAAGCATCAAAGGACAAAGGCGGGCTCTGGAGCAGTCAGACGTTGGCTTCAGGAGGGCGGTGGCTGTTTGGCTGCTTCGGCTCAGCATGTCCACGCAGCGAGGAGGGCTGTTTCGGCCCTGCGTCAGACTCGGGCCCGCTGCACCGGCCTTAGCAGTAGCTGTTTCAGCCAAGCCCTTGCAGCATCAGGCAAGCTGCTTCCGGCTGTCAAAGCTGCTTTGGCTTATTTTGACGCTGTTCCGACTTCTCACTTTGAAGCTGCATTACTTACTTAGTCAGTTTTTGTACATAGCAGATCGTGATGGACTTATCGCGAAAATAGGAATTGGCTGGGGTGGGTTGAAGCGTCAGGGTAAAGACTTTGGGTTTCTGGTCGCTACATGGAATCTACCAATGGGTTGAATCTAAGAGATGATTGCCCACAAATATTGGTAGATTCAACGACAGCTTTGATTTGGAGGCTTGGCTACTCAATATGTGCTTTTTGTCCTCTCCTTATTAGGAGCATCAAAAAAAAATCAACGGACCTCGAATCAACGGGTGGGAATGTCCTCTCCTTAGGAGCTTCGGGGTTGTCCTTGAACCTCGTAAGGGGAGGACGAGAAGGGGACGAAACTGAAATGAGTTTTTCAAAGGCCTTTGTCCCATTGTTGTCCTCTCCTTAGAAGCCTTGGGGTCGTCCTTGAACCCCCTAAGGGCAGGACGAATTGTCCTCTTCTTAGGAGCAATGTCTGAGATCCGCGTCGCTTCAGGAGCCTCGGCTCAAGCACTTCACGGAAGCTTGTGGCTGAAAACTGGCCACGCCATCTCTACGCCAAAGAGGCGGCAGCTGTCTCGGCTACTGTAGCTGTAGCTGCTTCGGCCACTTAGCTGCTTCGGCTTTTGGTGACTGCTTTGGCCACAAGTATGCCACCGCGGCATCGACCAAAGTCAGATCAGCTGGTGTGGTGGGATGCAAAAAAAATGACAAGTGGACTGGAAAAGTGGATAAACATGCGTTGCCGGCAGCTGCAGACGCCCTGTAGACTCAGTTCAGCAAACAGCAATTGATTTTTAACAGGTGCAACCAAGATTTAAAAAAGCTCACACATGTCAATTTCAATGTGTTCCTTCTGCAGCTGTTTCAGCTCAAGAACGCTGACTCGGAATCAGCCAGCTGTGCACTCTGTAGTGCGAAGGACCCTTTAAATCAAGCAAGCTGAAAGAGATCTGCGCTTAGTCCAAATACGGATAGTTGAAACTTTGGGGTTCGAAAAGCTGCTTCAGAAGCACCGCAAGTTGAATGCAACAAGTGGGGGCCTCGTGGGCCGCCCATGTTGCATATTAAGAAAGAGGAGCCAAAGATGACTTTGCCAAAGCTGAAGTCGGCTTGGTAAGCCAACTGTGGCTGTTTCAGCCAAGGTTTGTGTCGGATTTGTTGGATGGTGGCTGGTTCGGCCACCAACAGGTCTGTTTCAGTTCTTGATCCAATTGCCTCGATCAAAACGCAAAAATATATTTCCAAAACTCGTCTGCTAGCGGCTAGGGAAAAGCGTGGCCACGGCTCTTGAGATAATTTTCTCAAGTTGAGCACTGCGTCGCGTATCTTTGTTGCGACTAAGTTGCAGTCTTAAGTTTGTGTTGGTCTTTTACACTCTACTTCAAGGTTGTTTATTGTGAAGCCCTCTTGTTTTGTTGCGGCAAAGTTCAAGGAAGAAAGACGTGAATGATATTTGTTTTTCTCGTTTGCACCTCTTCCTTTTTGTTGTATTTCTCGTTGACGCCCCCCCAAAAAAACAAAACTGCAGCTAAATATGGGCAAGTTTTTATAATCACCAAGAGATGGGGATTAAAAGCCAACTCAGATGATAAACCTGGGGATTTGATCAACAAAAAAGGTGGGTTATAGTTATACCCTACCGGAGGCTATCCACCTCTTAGAATCACCCAGGCCCCCCACTTACATAGATGGGACCATGTAGGAATATGGGACCCCAACCTTGCGGGGTCTGACCCCCCCCCGGCTGTTGGTATCACCGGTGTCACAGGTACAGAAATCAAAATTATACCGACTCTTCGGGTCGCTAAGTCGGAAATCCTTTGATGATGGCTTCATTGGGTAAACTTTGAATCTGCAGGAAAGACACTGATTGGTGGCTGAATAATTGTCTATTCAGCTGTGAAACTACTAACTAGTCATGGGGTTTTCATCATATAATCCCATTTCCCTGATCATCAACACTTCAATGGACCCAAATAGCACTACTAAACCACGGTTTCTGGGGTGTTTAATATTAGTGTGATAGGATTATTCAGTAATTATGGTTTTATCCCTTTGGGTTTTCCATTTTATCCTAGTCTAGGTTTTGTTTCCCCAATGATCTAAGGAAGTGATTGCAACTTTTGCCACGCCGCCCATCCAGAGAAAGCAGCCAAACTGGACAAGAAGCAGAGAATGTTGCTGCAAACTTTGAGCAATCAAGAGTTCGCCTGCATTTGCTTAGGCACGTTTTGATGGTTGGTGGTTTCGATCTATATATATATAATATATATATAATATATAATATATATATATATAGGTACAGATATATTCGGATGATGTGTTATATGTGTACATGTATGTAATCTAACTTAATGTGACGCAGTGCAATGTAATTCAATGTATACAATGTACTGCAATGTATACAATGTATTTAATTTACTGTAAAGGTAATAAATGTACATGTAATGTACTGTAACGTAACATAATGTAATGTAACGAAAGGTAACGTAATGTAATGCAACGTAGTGTGCTGCAATGTATTGCAATGTAATTTAGTGTATGTATGTACTGTACGTAATATATGGCAATATAATGTAAGCATTGTAATGACTTAATGGAATGTAATGTAATCTAATGTAATATATGCAATGAAATATAATCCAACCCAATCTACGATCTAACCGAATGGCATGTAATCCAATCCAATCCAATCCAATCCAATCCAATGTATATAATCCAATCTCCAAACAAACCGAATTTAATGCATACAATGTAAGTATGCATGTATGAATGTACAGCGTCTATATACATATATATATATATATCATTATTCCAGGTTGAAACATGTTAAAACCACCAACCAGCGGTGTTTTTGCTATTATGTTATTCGTTGCAGCCATGTTTAACGAAACGGAGAACGACGATCTGACGGAGACTTTTGGGCCATTTTGGGCCTTAGCAGAGGAGGCAAAATCAAGAATGATGACAACTGTCAACAATCGGGGAATTTCACAAAACAGAGTTGGTTGATGACTAGTTCGGGGGTTATATTACCCAAAAAACTGGGGATCATGTTTGCTCTTGAGAATTCCCGTTTAAAAACAATTTTTGGGAATTTTCCAAGAGGTTGACTTCGGGTCAATACTCTTGTGGTGTTCAAAGGATCTATTTGTCCAAGGGGGGGAGCAATTATACACCATTATACACCAAATCGCCCTGTTGTGGGGCATCGGTCCCGACACTCACTATGTGCAAGTCACATACAATACTTGATACACTAAATTCGCATGTACGCAACATGCATATACATACCTGTATCCTCGAAAAAACACAAATAAATGCTCATTTGCGAGATTTCTGCTTTTTGAGCGGTTTTTCTCCACATGAGCGTAATTGCACCACTTTTGGCATTTTTGCACTTGGTGCATTTTAAAGCCAAAAATATGAGCGTATTTTGCCGGGAAATAAGCGTAAATACCCGTCCGTCAAGAAACAAATGCGCGTTTTCTAGTTCAAGTGAGCATAAAAAGTCAGAACGAGCGTAAATCCAAGTGAAAACTGCTATGAGCAGAAAAAAGTGCTAAATGAAGATCCAGGTATTTAATCATATTTAAAAATGATCCAATACTATAGAAATACTCACGAAACGCATAGCTTGATGACCAGCGGCTGGCCCCATGGCCCCAGGTTCAGCGCCATGATTCTTCAGTACGTCCAGCAACGTTTGGCACCCGCTTCAGAGGCGGCCAAGGCCGGGAACAGCAACCTGGGCCGTGCAGGGTGCGACTGAAGCGAGAGGAACATGTTGATTTCATAGATGAAAAAAATGATTTTACTATGAGAAATGGATTATTACGAAGCATGAAACATGTTGTTAGAATGGAAAATTACAGTAAAAAATACTTAGTACCAGCTACTTCCAAAGGATTTAACCAACAAAACCAGGGATTCAGACAACAAGTATGAGAGATTTAACCAGCAATGATGGAGGTATCATGCGAGAGAAAAGCAAGGTTTTACCAGTGAACGGTGGACATTTGCTTGTTGATTGCGTACCTTTCCTCCATCATATTAAAAGTCCCTACATGACAATATTCAATGCTAAACTGCTAAACCAGGGGTTCTCAGGTGGTAGTGTTTGGCAGAAAGTACTGCGAAAAGGATCAATTTTGTAAGGTTGAAATGTCGTTTGAAATCTGGTTGTAGAATTGTAGATGGTGCGAGGTTCTCAAATGAGGTGTAATGGTATCTTGACTTCAAATGCTCAACAATTTTTGGGTCCACCCAAAAAACGAAAGGATTCACCAGACATTGGACTCAAAAGTCGCAATATTTGAACTTGGAGATCAACCTTGTCCATTTTTGCATTCCCAAGACCAATTCTCAGGGGTTGGTGCCTCTGTCAGGAATGGATAAGATCTGCTGAACAAATGGTGTTGCCGCAATGCGGCATCCCCAATATAGGATAATATGATAACTTGGTTCATAACCACAAGGACTAGCATAGGTTTTAAATGCATTTTAAAAATTTGGGAGCCTGGTGTTGCATTTTGTTTGAGGTGGCAGCAGCTGATCTCATCGAGTGCCTTCGCGAAAAGGCCGCAGAAGCCTCTTTGCCCACGCTCCTGGAATCTCAGCTGAAAAGTCCGCTGGGGTGGTCGCCCCATGATGGAGCGGTCCAAACTGAGATGTGGGGATGTACAACAATTGAGGAGTATGGGTTGGGGGAGAGGTGAACATCCATCTGACTACCAGCTATTTGAATACAGAAACCAGATTGATTGGCTTCTTGCTTCCGATATGTGTGCTGGAAGAGTTGCCAATCCTATTTTTAAAAATCTCGCCATCCCGATCGTCCACTAGTGATGCCATAAGGTTTGCCCAGAAATTGAGGTGTATGAAAGGACCCCAAGAAATCCTTGGAATTGGGGCTGACCAAGTTTCAGACACAGCAATACAGATCCAGGCTTCTTTGTTACTGGAACCCAGAACTGAGGAACGGGAGCAAAAGAACCTGCAAAAAACCTTTGCCCGGATGAACGTGTCCAACCTCATTGGTTCTTCGATTGCACGGGATTGGTCGCAGTTGGAGGTCCCAATTGAAGGTCCCCGTTGGCTGATATCATTCCTGTTGTGAGAACATGGGGCTGAAAGCAACCAGATATTTGAGAAGTTGTGGAGTTGCGGCCACAAGAACTGAGTGGCTGAGTGGCTCGCGCAGCGCCTAAAGTGTGCTGACCCACAAGTTCTCAAAGAGTTGCTTGCCAGAAGTGGATGACCCAACCGAAAATTATCGAAACTATTGGAATTCCCCGGGGCCCCATGAATTTAAGTACTGGGCTATACTAGGCTGCTGTTTCGATTGTTGGGATATGTGGCTAACTAAGCTGACTAAGAGTATTACTGACTGTCTTTTAATAGGCATAAATAGGCCAGTTTAATCCAGTTTAGTGCTAAATACACGCAAATACCAGAAATCATGATTTTGTATGAGATTTCTTTTGCGGTAAACTCATGAGTTCAAACATCATAACCGTAACCAGGTTCACGGGATTTCGAGACGGCGTGATATGATGAAGCCTCAAGGATCTAAAGGGGACTGGTATGAAAGACTTTTAACTTTTAACCTTATCCAATACATTCCGGCTAATTCTGGGCTGGCTATGGAAGATGTTCATTGACAGCTGATCTTCCTCTTAGTTTAGTTGGTCGGAGGGTGCATCCTCTCAATTGCTGGCAGTTGCCGGCCTGTTTGGGGGGCCATTGGAAACTCCGCATGATAGAGACCAATGTAATGGACTGACCCAAGTTGGATGATTGAGTAGTACAGATAGCCAGGGGATGCCAAGGGTGCAGTTCCCTCAAGCACTCAGATCTTTCACTTGAACTTTGATTTGCCCTTGGAAGGGAGTTGCTGGAAAGATTATGTCAGGAGCATTGAATATAAATATTATATATATATACCCTGACCTTCCAAAATGCCTGGGAAACGAGTACTTTCGAACAAAGTGCCTGCGTTACTGTAAAGTGCCATCTTGACTTTAAGCCAAATCACCTCATTGTTCTGTAGACAATTGGCAAGAACTGTGCCATTACCCTCATGTTCCGCTTCAGCAGAGGGCTGTACGCGAGGGACTCTTCAACCACATTTTCTATTACCACAAAGGGGTGTGGCACTAGACAGCTATGAGTGGATGGGCTGCCAGTTGCATGAGGAAATCTTGCAATTTTCACGCGCTTGGAAATGACCACAAAATCACTGGTTTTTCACTAACTTTCACATCAAAATCTCGGGTTTGTCACGCACTTATCTCGCTTTTTTGTTGACATCACCAGATTCTCATTGAAGAGTGAAATCAATCGCTGATGCTCCCCCCAAAAAAGTGATCATGGATGCATGGTTTGATATGGTGATGAATAATATTCTCCAGGTGATCAATAGTGATCATTTTGAGCCTTTCCCACGTGAGCCATCTAATGATGCACAGGGAATGGAGGCATGATCAATCAACCAGTTTTGAAAGTATATACTTTGTGAAAAGGCTGTGGGAAACGGAGCACTTTGCAAAGGCGCCAGTTAAACGAGAACTGAGAAGTTCAGGGATATATATATATATATCAGGAAGGCTAGCGGTAGCTAGCTGGAGTTACTCTTGCTTCAGCAAGGGGAGGATCAGGTCTGAGTCCCACACTGATTTTTCATTCGAAGCCCTTCCCCCCCTCCCCCCCAAGCTCCCGGGGCATTTTGAAGCGGTGTTGGAAGCAGATGGTCGCGGGCTCAAATCCTGCCAGGTCTCTAGGCAATCTGTGTTCAGCATATCAAAATCCCATCAAAATCCCATCATGTCTCCAGGCTCATATGAACCTTAGCTTTCTTTCACCCCCTTGGGCTTCAAGTATATACAGATGTTATGTTTTTAATTTGTATATGTACAGTGTATGTTCGTTCATTGCTGTTTCACAATGGTTGATCAGGATTGGGCTTGGCTTGCCTTAGCTTGCCTTGTTTCGCCAAGTTCATGATCTAGATGGGCAAGGATTCGTGTACAGGAGATTGTTGCCCTTACCCCCCAAACTTCCCAAAGATCTTATGGTGAATATTGAAACTATCAAAAGCCTTAAACAATTTGTGGCAAATTATCTATGCATGGGTCACCTTTTTCTATTCAAGGTGGTTTGGGTTCGCGATTTGGCCAATTGTTGGAAACATTGCTCTTCTTGACCCTGATGGTTCTGGTCCATTTTGTGGTATACATCCAGGTAAATTATAACAGCCTCACTGCAACCTCACTGGAATGACAGTAAGGGGTAACTATTTCGAACCACGCTTATTTCAGGTCAAGGAAGTACTATAGATTTATTGTAACTATAGCGGTAGATTGATAGATGATTTTTTGTTTGAAATGAATATAGCCTGCCACATTAATATGTATATATATATATATATAAATCAGTAAAAATAAGCAAACACATATATTTGGCATATATATATATATATATTTGGTTTTTCCGAATCCGAGTTGCTTAAACATGTTTGGCCAACATGTCTTGTTTGCAACCACTGGGGCAGTACAGAGTACAGATCTAAAATGGCCACGCACCCCTCAAAATGATTCGGAATTGCCCTGTTGATGTCTGCTTGTAAGCATACATGGAAATGAAGATACGCCTCCAATCTGACCTATGTCGGTTGCTGCAGTAGATACAGAAGTGCCCTCTCCATTTCAAATTCATTTTTTATTTCCCACCACAATACTGTTGGAAACCCATCACGTGCGTAGTCAGAACTTCTCGCGGATATTCCAGAAAATCGTCTGCAGATATCTCTTAAAGACTCATTTGAGGCTAGTTGAATTCGAACACGGCGATGGGATTTTCAGGCCGATTTATTTCACCTAAGGTGATGAAGACAGCTACGTTCCACGTATTTCCATGGCCATGGAAAAACTGCGATGGAACTTTCTGACGGAGGAAATCTAAGCAGGCTGAGGCTGGAACCTGGGGAGTTCGAAACTGCAAAAATGAATAAATTATCTGAAAAAAATTAAATCGAATATGTTTTTCTATGTTTCTTTGTGGTCCATAATGAGGCAATCCATCTGCAGGAAAAAAAAGGTGCACGTCAGCAGATCTTATCCACCAAGGCAAATTTTGGAATTGCTCAGCTGTTGCTGGAGGTAGTGGTGGGTTCGCCTGTTAAATCAAAGTAAGGTGCTGATTGATTTTCTACGGATGAGATGCCAGAGTGCCGCAGCAGTTCGACTGTCGCGTGGTAAAAAACCTGACGCGTTATATAAAATGGAATATATATATATGGAATATTTACCAAGTTCAAACCATTGTTTGTTTCTTACTGTGTGCGTTTGTGTTAGAATTTGTTTGAGAAGTCTTAGATATATGCGTAGTAGCAACGTGATAACCATGTGTGTATGTCCATATGTTCAATAGGTTGGCCAGCAAACAGGGGGTTCGAGCTGGTTTGCACCTTGCGCGAACAGAGAGAGCTTCGATCTCATTGTGCAACAAACAGTGGTTGGTGGTTGTAGATAGCATGGCAATTCAGTAGCAATAGTCATAGCAATAACACATGCACAACAAATATGAAGCGCGGGGATGCGATACAAAAAAGTTGAGCGGCAGATTTGATCCGAATGGAGAGTTGGAACTCTGTTGGTCAAAGTTTGTTGGAGTTGCCCATGTTTCAGAGAAACTCCAGCGAAGTGCATTGCACTTCATTTGTTTTGTTGTTGCATTCCCGAAAGAAAAAAGATCCCTTTTTACTGATATTCAATACCTCCACACTGAAACTCGGTTTTGTATTGGATCCATTCATTTTGGGGTCCTGCACTGCTTGATTGTTCAAGTGTTTTCCAAAGGGGATGAATTAAATTAAACATCAAATTGGCCAATCTGACATTTCCATTTACATTTCCCAAAACGAAAAATCTGGAGTATATTTTTCCTATTTATGGGAGATTTAGGATGGTTTAGGAATAGGAAGAAAGGATGTTTCTTCTATTTGTTTGGGTGTTACTACACATCATACATCTAGATACACGTTTGATTTTCCAGTCGCCATGTGGGCACCATGATCGCGTCGTCAGGGGCAGCCTTGAGCTGCAGGACGAGCTGGTGGGGCATAGTCTTTCGCCGGGCATCCAGGAGAGATAGACAACAGCCTTTGTAGAGGCAGACTGCTGATGCATGCTGACGCCGACTGGGGCCAAAAACACTTGAGATTCACAGGGTGAATGTGGCTGTTCTTTGTTGAGCAACGGAGAAATCATGAGAAATCATGAGGAGGAGCTATAGATATCTATAGATTATGCTCTTAGGTGGCCATGGAGTATCCGAAGCCATTTGTTTGAAGTGAAATGAAGTCACTGAACATCGATGTTTGGGCCCATGCATGGATCGTACGTAGTGGATCCAGATCACATGCCAAAACCACGCATGTAATACAAGCGAAGCAAAGAGAACCTGCGTCATATCGAAGATTTATGCTTGAAATAATTGTTGGTTTCCATCCCTACCATAGGTTTATGTGCAGGACATGCGGATCAATACCACATGACTATACATGACATTACATGACTATGATATGGAAGTGTGCTGGGTAAGATACTCGATGTAATACTCGATAAGATTGATTAGATTGCGTTGATAGATGGACTTACGCACAAATTAGGCAGACTCTGAGATGGATCAGCAGATCCATCGATTGATCGGTGGCATGCAAGATTGCCGCAATATTATGTGGATGCTGACGGTATATGGATTTGGGAGGAATATGTTCGGAATGCTCACAATGCAGTATATAACAGTATAATACATTACATAACTAGTTCACCTCAGGTATCCTATTGCCACGTGTTTAGACAGCACATGGTTCTTAACTTCCGAACTGAGATAATGGCCATACTATATTTGGTTAATAATATGTATGATACATCACGATACCTTAGCGGTACAGATGAATACACATGACATAAATTACCATTACTTGCATCAAAGAAATATGGACCATACAGTTGACTGAAGGTAGTGGTATCAAAACTGCTGAACAGAAAATTTTGGGGAACTACCACAGGTGAGCAGCACTATACGACCAGTGGATCAGGGAACTTCTTGGCTTCGGAAATTCACCTTTTTGTGCCTCAAAAAAAAGGCGGCGGAACATCCACAAAAACTCTAAGAACACAGGGTGACATTTGATTACACCGATGACAAACGCCCTCTTGCTGCGTGAATTTATGTGTCAACTTGATGACTCAGAATCTCTTGTGATTGTGGATCATGTGGATCCATTTGAGGAATGTCCAGGTCCATGAGTCCATGCCTCGGTCACACATGTCCCACGATGTCACACGGGTGGCTGCAACGCAACGATCAATTGGAATATTTTGCCTTGGTACAGATGCGGAGGAGAGGCTGACTTCAGCTGTGTTGGCTCCGGGGTACTTACTTATGACTTGTCCCTAAAGAAAGGTGCCTTTACTCTTATTTGTATTTATTTATGATCAAATTATCCAACAATATTCTGATGAGACACTTGTTATCTTGTTTTGTTTGGGTCCTACCCATATTGGCGATTGTTGACGTGTTTTTACGTAAAGGATCCAAAAAATGCCTCACGTTGCAAGGCTATAATGTTAGGATCGCGCTGAAGTACCAACAAATTATTATTCTTCTCGTGCAAAGGCCTTGGGGGTTGAAATATGGTGGTTGCTCAGCATAAATATTTTGAACAAAATACCTTTGCGATCATGTATCTTTTGCAGCCATGGCAATGAAATTTGAGAAAGCCACCTTGCCGACCCAAAAAAACAAGTTGCAACAGTTCGCTCTACATTTCCTCATACTTCCATGTATTGTACTTCCCCTAATATCACCAGTTGTTGAAATGTCGACATGTTTGATATTCTTGGGGGGGCTATGTTTTTGATGTTTTGTGAGGACTACGCCCTTTTTGATATTCTGCCGGGGCAACCTTTTCTATAAGAGGAGGACCTTTTCGATATTCTGCGGGGACGATGTTTTGGACCAACACATTACCCTTGCAAAGACAATCTGCGTCATGGATTTTGTTTTTGACATGGTTTTCCTCAAAGGACGACCTTTTGGACCAAAAGGTCACTCTGGGAATCATCTGTGGGACAATCTGCGGCTAGGACTTGCAAAAAAAAAAGGCGCAGAATATCCCCAGGGGCGACCTTTTGGACCAAAAGGTCACCCTTTTGAGCTTGCTAAATTCTAATCGAGATCCACGACCCAGATTGTCTCAAAATCAAAGATTGGCAGATTGTCCTTTGAGAATTTGAACATACCAAATCCACGTTTCAAACAAATTACTTCAAATCATTAGATGAAGTCGCAAAATATCTCTACCAGATTCGCCCAGATAGTCGGCTCAAAAACATTCACACCCACCTGGCTCCCTGATGGATACTGCAGAACTTTAGAAGAACATATCATTTTACACCACATTTTTCCAATTGCAGAATACCTGATTGCATTACGCAGACTAAATTCCAGAAAGCCATTTTATGCAATTTCGAGACAAAATCCAATTCTTAATCAGGCCTCGGTGTTCCATCAAAACAATAATATTATATTGTATTCAAGCTGTCCATAATTTGGATAAGACAACAACGTAAAATACATTGAATACCACAATATAATTTCCTGCCCAAACCTATCCAAGACATCCCAGTGACCCTAGGTTGAAACCAATCCGATGATTTTATTTCATTTGCCGACAGAAGAAACTACATGTGTAGGACCCAAACATTGTGAAATCAGACCCAAATACTGCGAAATCTACTTATATACATATTCTTCTCCAGTTTATGGCCGTTTTGACGGGGGAATTGTGTTTTAATTCCTCGGATTTTGAGGTTCCATGGGGTGCCTAATTTTGAGCCATCCCCATTTGATGCATGATGCCACATGTGTTGATCCCCTGGCCTTCCATTGTGCCAAACGAACCAATGGATTTAGCGCATTATTCACAAAGCTTCATGTTGCTAGCAGTTTCTCATCTCCGGACACATCAGCGCTGGAGTTGGCTCCTCATCCGCTGAGATTTTGCCACCGAGTTCTCCAAGCCGCCACGAAACGCAGCCAGACAAAACGACGGTCCAGATCAGCGACAAGGTGAATCTTGGTTGGGCATGTAGACCTCCATGATGCCATGGTATGCCATGTGTCACGTGAGAGTCTCTCGATTTTGCGTCAGTTCCTCCTCCTTTTCCTCCTTTTCATCCTTTTCCTCCTTTTTATCCTTTTCCTCCTCCTCGTGGCTCCTCCTCAAATAGCAAGATCGCGAAGTCTCTGTGTCATCCTGTGCCTGTCGGAAGTATATTACATATCAATATACACATGCCCATGTCATTCCATGTTAATAAATATGTCAGCATCATATTAAAAATGTCGGATTTGCCCTGAGAACACACGTCAGATTTTATGTAAGGATACTATATATGTGTGTGTCAGAATGCATGTCAGAAATGATATCAGAATACATGCATGAATTCATGTCAGTATATGTATATATAAACATAAACATATATATATTATAAACATTATATGTTAGGCCCATCCCCTGTTTACATTAGTTTCAACAGTGTGTTGGCCGTGTTTTGGCTATGAGATCCTGGATTTTCAGGTCATTTTAAGCTTGTGAGCATTTCACGGCGATGAGGTGTGAGATGATATTTGTTCTAGTTCAAATCCCATTTGTCCGAATAAAGCACTCCGGAAGAAACAGGTCCAACAGGTTGAGTATCGGTTATGTTATGATGCCTTCACTTTGGAGCCCTGCTTTTTGTGCCACGACAAAAAAAACCGAGTTCTTTGTATGGGAAGGGGTTTGACATGGTTTGACCTTATTTGCTGCCTCCTGAATGGCCCCTGGCCGCGTTTCAGTGCCAAGCTATCACAAGTGTTTAATGCAGTGTTTGAGCACATTTGATGCCGCCGCAAGACTGTGAGCATCTTCAACTTCACTCACTTTACAGTGGAGATTGAAGGTTTGTGGACTAAACCATCCATCCACTGGCAACTAGTCTAATTGTATCTAATTGGGACGACTCATTTATTTCCCCCGCCTTGTCATGTCTAATGATGGGCAGCATTGGAACAGTATGAAGGCCCTTGTGTGACGATGCTCGGGCGAAGAGGCTGCCTGGTGCTTTAAATACTGTGTATATACATATAATTATAAAATAATTTTATAGTTATACAATTATATATTTCTATCTATCTAATCTTATTTTATCTTATCTTATCTATCTTATCGTATCTTATCTTATCTTATCGTATCTTATCTTATCTAATCTTATCTATCTATCTATCTAATCTTATCTTATCTTATCTATCTTATCTTATCTTATCGTATCTTATCTTATCGTATCTTATCTTATCTAATCTTATCTATCTATCTATCTATCTATCTTATTATCTTATCTTATCGTATCTTATCTTATCGTATCTTATCTTATCTATCTTATCTATCTATCTAATCTTATCTTATCTTATCGTATCTTACCTTATCTTATCGTATCTTATCTTATCTAATCTTATCTATCTATCTATCTAATCTTATCTTATCTTATCTTATTGTATCTTATCTTATCTTATCGTATCTTATCTTATCTAATCTTATTTATCTATCTATCTATCTAATCTTATCTTATCTTATCGTATCTTATCTTATCTTATCGCATCTTATCTTATCTAATCTAATCTTATCTATCTATCTATCTATCTATCTATCTAATCTTATCTTATCTTATCGTATCTTATCTTATCGTATCTGATCTTATCTAATCTTATCTATCTATCTATCTAATCTTATCTTATCTTATCTTATCGTATCTTATCTTATCGTATCTGATCTTATCTAATCTGATCTATCTATCTATCTATCTAATCTAATCTAAACTAATCTCTAATCTAACCTAATCTAATCTAATCTAATCTAATCTAATCTAATCTATCTATCTATCTATCTATCTAATCTATCTATCTATTTATCCATGTTCCCTCTTTTCATGCTCGTATGGCATTGGGAATTATCGTAAAATATCCAATTATCTTCATTAATTTGACAGTAACATATCAACGTGTATGCAGCTATCCTTTTTTTACGCATATATATATATATTAATATATATATATATACATACATGATAACATAGGTGTACAAAAATGCATGGCAGCATTTATGTATGCGTGCATGAGTGTGAATTGGGATATATATATATATATAATCGTATATATATATATATATTGATATTGATATAAACATGCGTGCGTAAGGTAAGCCTTAAATGCGGAGATCAGGAGATCCATCAAGTTTCAACAGGCGTCAATGCGTCATAGGAAAATGCCTGCAGTCCATCCCTTGTTGCGGCGAACACGAGCATGACCTGATCAATTCCACTGGCCACCACTCTGGCAGACTCCAACATTGTACACTGTACCATGTGAATTCCCCAATGATACAAGGTGGGCCCCATAGGTAAGTTGGTTTATAACTTCAATGATTGGGGTTTATGATAGAAATCTCTAGGTAATGGATGTTACCAATTTCTAACTAGGTGACACCACGTTGTAAGGACTTAGTCTCGTAGGCCCATGAACTGATCGCACCGTTGGACCTCCAATGGTGCCTGTAACTGGAGGCCATGGGGTAACGCCACGCGCAGTACCCTTACCCTTTGTGAGTTTCCAAATCATCACTGTTACTAGTCAGATGTTGATCATTTTTGGGATGGCAATTCCTTTCAAAATAGTTTGCCACCAACCAAAACACGGGAGATCAGGTACGGTATGAATGTATGAGAGGTGCAGCAAAAAAAATGCATAGCAATACTAGGAAAGGATGGGGGTCTAGAGGGGGGTTCAAAAAAACAGGGTCCGTGGCCCAAGGGGACACCGTAAGGATAGATGACAATTCAAAAGACACATACAGTGATGATAAGAAACAACATTTGGTGAATGGTCAGTTTGAAAATACAACTTGCCTTGCCAATGAAACAGAGGGATTGGTATTCCGCAAGGCTGAGGGGCCAGAGATGGGTTTTACTACTTGGAGGTGGCTGCTCACGAATTGGGGGTTGCACAACCACCTGCTGTAGTTGGTTTGAGTATTGCCTTAAAAATGTGGGTTTATGAGCACAATCATTCCTCCTGCCTTGGCATGATCTTCTCATTTGCCATGAGAGAAGCCTGTTTTTTTCCGCTGAGATATAGCCAGCCTAAGGATGTTTAAGGTGTTTAAGATATACGAATTGTGAAGTTCAGCTCAGCTGCGAGGCCATGACGCCATTTCCATTGGTCCATTGGTCATCAGCCGGTTCCTGATGAAGCAATTGGGAGTCTGCAGAAGCTGAAGCAGTGGTGTAGTGGGTTGAACCAACTTGTATCAATTTGCGCACGAAGTCAATAGACTTTGTTGCTTCTCATGTGAGTTTTGCCGTGTGTTCTCGGATTTTTTCTCACGCCTTGCTGCAGGAGAAGTCAGTAGCTGCAGGTTGCAAGCCATAGCATGCACGTATGCGGTGAGAAGCTCACTTCCAAATTTTGAAATTCTTCTGTGCGGTGTATGAGTTCTAGGGCAGATGACCAATAGAATCTCCTTTGATTATCTTCACCGGGACTTTGATCGTAGCACCCATAATGATCATGATGAGGCAAGGCCGGTGGGGCCGAGAGCACTTCAATAGAACAGGCGTGCTATCGTGGCATTTGCTGGGTCGTTGACGTCAATGATGGACTGCCAGTTGGACATCTCGATCAGCTCCTGATGGATAGAAACCCCAGAGGAACCAAGTGGCATAAAATTGTGATTTGTATTCCCAATCTATGTATAATATAAAAGACTTAAGTTACTGAGTCATACTGATTTATACTGAATTACTCATTTTCTCCAAGTCCATGCAAATATTTCGAGGTAACTGGTATGTGTTCCATCATATGCCATCATTCCGAAAGGAAGGAAGGCAAGAAGAAACGCGTTCCATGCATCGTGTTTTCAAGTCGCGAACAACGGAAGGTTGTCGATTTTTAGAAATTCAGCGGCTGAAATCCCATGAGCTTGAAGCTCATCGTACGAATTTGCATGGCCATTCCCAGTTGCACGGGTGGGTGTCTTTGATCAGCAGAGATTCAAAAAGCATTGCTTCGTAATGCAAAAATTAAAGGACCGGATAACCCCACAAGTCAACTTCTTCCAACAAGCAACAAAAGAAAGGCAAAGACGGCATGGGGTAAGCAAGAAAGAGAAAAGAGATGGTGATTCATTGGTGTGGAGTAAGTTATGTGTGGACGAGTATGTGTGAGTAAGTTGTGTACGGATGAGTTGTGTTTGTGGGTGAGGTGTGTGGGTGTGCGTGTGTGTGTGCGAGTATGTGTGTGTGGTGTGCGGCCACGATCAAAGATGCCCCACGCCAGGAAGTGCGGCGAAGGGCAATCGATGCGTGACCATTGATTATGTGTCCGCAAACGTACAGCGCAGACCATCACGAAAACGGATGGCCCACGACTGGCGTTTGGATGATGTGTGTGTGTGTGGGGGTGTGTGTGCGTGGGTGTGTATGTGTGCGTGTATGCGTGTGTGTGCGTGTTTGTGTTTGTCTGTGTGTGTGTGTTTATCTGTGTGTGTGTGCGTGTGTGTGTGTATGTGTGTGTGTGTGTGTGTGTCTGTGTGTGTGTGTGTGAGTGCGGGTGTCGGCGTGGGCCATGTACGCGATGAGGTCAGTACCTGGCAGGTAGTATCAGAAGTACCTGGTCAGTACCTGGCAGGTAGAAAATACTTAAACATGCCAAAATCAAACATGCCGAAGCACGATTGGAGCCGTTGTCTGCAACTTCTAGTTGGGCCAAAGCGACCAAAACAGAACGACAAGAACAACATGATGAAAGTCCGCATGCAAGAAACAGAATCTGTCATGTCTGCGCTGTACAGCGTTGCTGAAGCGCAGTTGAGCCCTGCCTCTCGACCACGAGCAAGGACCGCATCTTTGCATGCAAATGACTAATTTCACTTGCCCAGTGCCATGAGTGCCACGCCTGCCACGCAAAACGACGGTGGATGTGAGTTTGTGCCACGCCTGCCACGCAAACCGACAGTAGATGTGAGTTTGTGCCACGCCTGCCACGCAAAGTGCCGCGGCGTCACGGGCGCCCAAGCCAGTCCAAGCGCGCCACCCAGTGCCATCTGTCCCACGCCTGCCACGCAAAACGACGGTAGATGTGAGTTTGTGCCACGCCTGCCACGCAAACCGACAGTAGATGTGAGTTTGTGCCACGCCTGCCACGCAAAGGCGCCCAAGCCAGTCCAAGCGCGCCACCCAGTGCCATGAGTGCCACGCCTGCCACGTGAAACGACGGTGGATGTGAGTTTGTGCCACGCCTGCCACGTGAAACGAAGGTGGATGTCAGGTTGTGCCACGCCTGCCACGCAAAGTGCCGCGGCGTCACGGGCGCCCAAGCCAGTCCAAGCGCGCCACCCAGTGCCATGAGTGCCACGCCTGCCACGTGAAACGAAGGTAGATGTGAGTTTGTGCCACGCCTGCCACGTGAACGCAAAGTGCCGCGGCGTCACAGGTGGCGCCATGGGTGCCACGCCTGCCACGTGTCCTGTGAGTTTGTGCCACGCCTGCCACGTGAAACGAAGGTGGATGTAAGGTTGTGCCACGCCTGCCACGCAAAGTGCCGCGGCGTCACAGGCGCCCAAGCCAGTCCAAGCGCGCCACCCAGTGCCATGAGTGCCACGCCTGCCACGTGAAACGAAGGTAGATGTGAGTTTGTGCCACGCCTGCCACGTGAAACGAAGGTGGATGTCAGGTTGTGCCACGCCTGCCACGCAAAGTGCCGCGGCGTCACAGGCGCCCAAGCCGGCCCAAGGGCGCCACCCAGTGCCATCTGTCCCACGCCTGCCACGCAAAACGACGGTGGATGTGAGTTTGTGCCACGCCTGCCACGTGAAACGAAGGTGGATGTCAGGTTGTGCCACGCCTGCCACGCAAAGTGGCGCGGCGCCCCGGCGACAAATCCCGGCCCAAGGGCGCCACCCAGTACCATAAGTGGCACGCCTGCCACGCAAAACGACGGTAGATGTGAGTTTGTGCCACGCCTGCCACGTGAAACGAAGGTGGATGTCAGGTTGTGCCACGCCTGCCACGCAAAGTGGCGCGGCGCCCCGGCGCCAAATCCCGGCCCAAGGGCGCCACCCAGTACCATCAGTGGCACGCCTGCCACGTGAAACGAAGGTAGATGTGAGTTTGTGCCACGCCTGCCACGTGAAACGAAGGTGGATGTCAGGTTGTGCCACGCCTGCCACGCAAAGTGCCGCGGCGTCACAGGCGCCCAAGCCAGTCCAAGCGCGCCACCCAGTGCCGTGAGTGCCACGCCTGCCACGTGAAACGAAGGTAGATGTGAGTTTGTGCCACGCCTGCCACGTGAAACGAAGGTGGATGTCAGGTTGTGCCACGCCTGCCACGCAAAGTGCCGCGGCGTCACAGGCGCCCAAGCCCGTCCAAGCGCGCCACCCAATGCCATGAGTGCCACGCCTGCCACGTGAAACGAAGGTGGATGTGAGGTTGTGCCACGCCTGCCACGCAAAGTGGCGCGGCGCCCCAGGCGCCAAATCCCGGCCCAAGGGCGCCACCCAGTAGCATCTGTCCCACGCCTGCCACGCAAAACGACGGCAGATGTCAGTTTGTGCCACGCCTGCCACGTGAAACGACGGTGGATGTCAAGTTGTGCCAACGTGTATGGTGACAAAGTGTGTGGTGACAAAGTGTGTGTTGACGAAGTATTCGTTGATAAAGTGTGTGTGGACAACCTGTGTGGTGACAAAGTATGTGGTGACAAAGTGTGTGTTGACGAAGTATTCGTTGATAAAGTGTGTGTGGACAACCTGTGTGGTGACAAAGTATGTGGTGACAAAGTGTTTGTTGAGAAAATGTATGTTGACAAAGTGTATGTTGATAAAGTGTGTGTGGACAAAGTGTGTGGTGACAAAGTGTTGGTCGAGAAAATGTATGTTGACAAAGTGTATGTTGATAAAGTGTGTGTGGACAAAGTGTGTGGTGACAAAGTGTGTGTGGACAAAGTGTGTGGTGACAAAGTGTATGTTGATAAAGCGTGTGTGGACAAAGTGTTTGTGGACAAAGTGTTTGTGGACAAAGTGTGTGGTGACAAAGTGTGTGTGGACAAAGTGTGTGTGGACAAAGTGTTGTGGACAAAGTGTGTGGTGACAAAGTGTGTGTGGACAAAGTGTGTGTGGACAAAGTGTGGAGGAGGGCGGAGGAGGAGGCGGAGGAGGAGGCGGAGCCCGGGATACAGAATCAAAAACAAGAACCCCACACAAAGATGTGGGGAAAAAAACATCCAACAGCATTTGCTGAGGTGTATGGGCATCGTGATTTCGAATTAAGGTTGACCTGGTCAATCACAGTTTGCTATCATGCATTATTTTGTTGGGCTGCTTTGATAGGCTTGTCCTTTCACAATTATCAAGACCCACACGCATTGTAAACTCACAAATGCGCGAAATGATAAATGTGGGTTCAGGTTTGTTGAATTTGCCAGACCTCAATTCATTTGGGACGATGATCACGAGTGACTGCCCTTTTAGGGATGACATAGAGTCCCAAGATGTGCCAAGTGGATGCGATTGTCATCACTGTGAGTGTAGGGCATTTTTTGCACTTGAGCCTTGTATATGAGATTATATGAGGATGTTTTGTTCCTGACGATATACCAAGTTGCACGTGTAATATCGTTTTGCTGAGGGCACCCCCAAAAAGCATATAATGCCAACACCGGATTAATAACCCCCCCCCCCCAGAAGGTAGGAGGTACTTGAAAATACACCCGTAAATAAACGGCCCTGAACCATAAAATTCTGAACCATAAAACTTTGGATATGGCTTACGTCAATTAGATCTTAATAGAATTCCATTGGATTTGTTAAAATTTCATGGATCAGAAAGGTGGTTGATTAATCAGGGGCAAACCATGGTTATTATTAATGGGGGACATGGGCTCATGGGGGGTACCCTTTGGGAGCTATCCAAACTGATGTTTTTTTATAAATATTTTAATTAGAAATCGATCATTTGGGGAATAGTTGTTTTTTGAAATTTTCAATGATCAACTTAAACCTGAAGTATAACAATGATGATTAAAAAATAGGTAAAAAACAATTGGAAATAAATAGAATTGGATTTCAGCACTGGTGGTTGATTAATCGGGGGTAGGCCCACCGGTTTATTAATCTCGGGGGACCACCTGTTTTTAAATTACATTTGTTTTTTTGGGCAATGGTGGTTGATTAATCGGGAGGGGATTATTAATCCTCACTTGACATTATAGAAATCGCTTTGAGCATGCTTCCATCTCAACAACCTAGAACCACATGTTTTTTCCCAATCATTTGGCTGCTCCGGGTCCGACAAGGGGTGCGCGTCTCGCAGTTGTTTGGCGGTCTCCCAGTTTGAATCCTTTTTGAAGCGGGTCCACATGGGTCCAACATGGTCCAATGATCCTTCGTGCAACTGACCATAAGTGACCTCTAGGAGTCGAATCTGCAGCTGCGAAAGTCGACTAATGCTTGGAACTGCAGGATACAGAAGAGTATAGAAAAGTCATGAAGATGTCCCCTGAAGATATTTCATAGCCCTTGTATGCACCCCAAAAAAGTCCAATAGTAGATTAGTAGATATAGGATGATATAGGCGGGTACTAGTATTTGATATTACCAGTTCTTATTGGGGGATGTTTATAGTACGAGACCTCCTAGTTCCAAGTGGAAATCATGAGAAATAATATAATCAAAAAATTGGAACTGCACTTCTAGAGGATCAGTGGTTTTGCTTTGATAAGAGAACGCCACCAAAATAAACTGGGTGCTGTTGCTAGGGGACGTATATATCTTGTTATTTAACTTTTAAAACGGTGCACACAATGGGGTCAAACCGAAAACAGTCTTTTTGAATTTGGTCAAACCAAACCATAAATATAGATTAGGAGAAGATAAGTAGACTGGAAGTGGCTGTTCAAATTTGACATTTTCTTTGAGCCTGCCTGACCAAGCAGCAGCGTAGTGCAAGCGCGGAAATCTGTTAATCTTTCCCTCCGGCCGCGCAAGATGTGCGAAGCTATGCGAAGCTCGAAGTGTGTCCGCAACGGAGTGGTGCCGTTGGGGCCTTCAACCTGGGCAGTGTCCAAATGGATTGTTTTACTGCATTATATAGATTGGATCAAGGATTTTATAATGAACCAGAATGTTATAGATATTACACACATTCACACATTGATATTTGATGGTCTCTCATTTCATCTCATTTCACAGTGATGAGGGAGCTGACTTCCTGGTTTCTTTCTCAACGCAGCAAGCACTAGAAGCCGAAGACCACGACAGGAAGCTGACTAAATATTACAGATTTGCATGTATATGTGGAATATTTTGGATATTATATATAGATTTGATATCAATTATATTTGATATCTCCGTATTTTCAAAAGGAGAGTCCATGTGGACCTTTTGTTACACAGGACACGTTTCTGCACCAGGACTTGTTGCGAGAGCCTCGCGCCGAAGCTCGAGCCCAACTCACCTTACCTGCACAGATGTGATATGATGCTTTGGAGAAAAGGTGCTGCACAGTGGTGCTCCTGGTCATATCTTTCTTTTTGACAAACATCAACTGACAGAAAATTAGATATGGTGATGATAACCTTAAGCTCTAGCCTAGTTGTGAATTATAAGACAAACTTAGCTAACTAGGGGGTACCACCTTGTGATGGATGGGTTAAAACAGGTCCCCCAAAAACAAAAACCAACTGGACACTGGGCAGCTGCAAACATGGCTTTGACATGGTCAAAAGGTGCACCTTCAATGCCAGATAGCACGGTACGAGATGGACTATGGTAACCTCATGTAACCTCCAAAAGATAGAAAGTAATCTACCGACTATCTCAGTGGCTCTTGTGTTTCTACAGTACCTTTTTTGAGAGCGCTTGAGGGGAACAACTGCAGGAAGGGTCCTGTATTCTTCCTGAGTTGGATCAGATACCTTCTGGTAAGCAAACCTGATGATTTATGGGAAAGTGCCCCATTATATACTGTAATCCCCATCATATATATATATTATTTAAATATTGTACTGTATACACATTACACACATATATATATATGCATATATATAACTAGGTGAAATGGCCACAGCGCCCATCATAACCTGGTTTGTAGAGCATCGGTTGCACTACCCAACATGCATTGCCAGTAGACATGTGCACTTGAATGAGAACTTTCAAGATTGGGAACAAGCCATTCGCAGCCGTTGGAGTGAGTGGAATGATTTTCGCTTGCTCTTGGAATTTCATGTTGTCCTGCCACAGCCACCCAACATGGAAGCAGGCATTGCAGCGCACGTAATCCTGATACAAGCGCCTCGAGAAGACTAATAACCTCGTCACAGTTGATGATTGGGCGATGGCCGCTATGAATGATGGCCATGTGAATCGCCTAGTGGTAACCACACATGAACATATCCTGCTCGAACATGTCACTCAGAGCTGTGGTTATGGTGTAAATTGCGCATGGGGCAATGGACCCATTCAGTGCCAGGCTTGGATCCAAAATGTTCAGTTGTGGCCAAATCGACCCTGGCCAGGAAGATCGGGTAGCAGTATCTACCTACAGGTTCATCGTCAACCAGCGCATCGACCTCCACCGAATCATGTTGGACCAGCTCATGCGGGTTTACTGCAGACTCGGACTGTAGTCACTAGGGAACAACCCATTGGCTACCATGCTCTTTGGCAGCAGGTCCTTAAGAGCCCCCGGTTCGACACACACCCAAGTGGTGTGCCTAACCTTTCAGGCAGGCCCAGTGACAACAAAGGTGAGCCTACCCCAGCCATAGGGAACGTCATCCGAGTGATTGCCTCGGCTCAAATGGAGGTCCCAACATTTATTGAGGTCTCAGCACAAGCAGATGCCCATGAGATTCTTGAGGAACTCCACACATGGTGTCCGCGGACTGATCTGACTTCGTGGCAGCTCATGTGAACTTTCACTAGTTGTACGTTGATGAGGCTGACCCACCATTTCATTTCACTTTTCAATGATGCCACCAGTCAGATGCGCACAGGGATTGATCATCTCAGATGGCTGTATCAACAGGGGATATCAACGTGCTGTCATCATTCGCCAGATTGTCAGCACGCATACAAATGTGACCAGGCTTGTTTTCCGTAATCAACCACCAAGCCTACCATCGAGACCCCTCAGACAACGGACTCCATGGCCGGCCAAACCTAGGAACATTCCTCAGATTCAGCCCATGTTCACACAGGTACAGGAAAGACCGAGTTCTCCTGCATGTGCATGGTCCATTGGTGTGACGGAACAACACATCCAAAAGTTCTTCGCATCAGCTGAGGACATTCTCAGCAGATCTTTCGATGGTTTGACATTGCCGCAGCATGTCCAGGACGCCTTGGATTCATGTGTGCCACTGGACACGATTTGCAGGATTGTCATATACACTGATGGCAGCTCCAAACCTGAACATAGGCGCAGACAGCCTCTGCAGGTAGAAAGTGAAGAACACGGGGACACCTGGGCTTTTGTAGCCATTGGTGAGCAATTTACCGAGGGTGATCAATCCAAAATCAATGTCACTGGATGGCCCGCACATCCTGTGCTCTACGATGATCAGGCCGCGCATCACATTGGCTCATGTGTAGTCGGCTCGGAGACTGCGGAGCGTGAGGCTATGTTCTGGAGTGGAGCCTGGAGACTGGCACAGAATTGCAATGTGCCAACGGCGTTCTGTTCAGATTCGCACACAGCCGGACGTCAAGCAGATGGACATGATGGTGCGAACTCTCCAGATGAATACTTCTGTCACTTGCGAGCAATTTTCCAATGCCTGGTAGGCAGTTTACAAGAAGGATTGGCTATCCAACATGTGCGAGGACACAGCAATGATCCTTGGAACGATCTTGTTGTCATTGCCAAACAGGAAAGTGAGAAAAGCTTTTATCACCCCCGTCAACAATTGGATATGCATGTTTGGCGTTCCTCACTCAAGCACCTTTGGGTGCGAGTCACGCCTAACGCAGGCCTTCCTTCTTTTGATGGCTGTGTTTTTGATGTCTGTGCCCCAACCTGCCCAAACCGATGCCTCCGCCACCACCAGTGCAATACCGCACGAAAGCGGTTCATTTCAAGCTCAGCATTGCTACTGCCAATGTGAATTCATTGCACACGGGCCCTGCGGGTTATAGTGGCAAGCTCCAGTTCATCCGTGATCAGATGAAACAATTGCACCTCCTTTTTCTAGGAATCCAGGAATCCCGATCCACGGCTGTATGCTCTCAAACAGATGACGTCCTCCGTCTTGGAGGAGGAGCCATCAAAGGACATTTGGGTGTCGAACTGTGGATCAATCTACCACAGCCATTTGCATGGTTAGGACGTAAACCGTTGCATTTGTCAAAGCAAGATTTTGTAGTAGTGCATGTCAGTCCACGTATGCTGCTGGCCAAAATCTCCCATGAATACTGGCACGCATGGCTCTTGGAGGCGCATGCTCCTCAGAGTGGCCAGCCAGATGTGCAGAGGAAAGCATGGTGGGTTGAACTTCATGACATACTCCAGCAATTTGTTGATGATTCCGAGCTTTTCGTCATGTTTGATGCAAATGCAGAGCCAGGTCAGCAAGACCATGCACATGTTGGACCGCATGACATGCAGCCTTCAAAATCGACTCCGTACTTCCGGGATTTCCTGAGCACATGGAAGCTTATGCTACCATGTACTTTTCCCTGCCATGTGGGTACCGGATGGAGCATCTCAGCATTGCATTGACCATGTCTGTATTCCCCTTTGCCATCATCATCCATCATCATTACTGCAGTTTCTCACGTACTTTGGAGGAGCCCGACCTTGGCAATGGACTCTTTGATCATTGTGCAACAGCAGTGCAAGCCGAATGGACACACATGACGCAAGTGCTCCAGCACAGGCAGGTCTCTTTGAAGGTGCAGCGGAATGCAATTTCGCGTGAGGCAGCCCAACCTTGGTTGCAAGATTTTGTCGTACCTGAATGGAAACAAGACATTCAGACGCATGTGAGCACGCACAATGCCCACATCTTGGCTAGTCTTCATCGAGCCTGCCCGCAGCAGCCTACGCAACCTAAAAAGAGCTTCATCACAGAAGAGATTTGGCAGCTTAGACAGGATAAACTGCAGAGTGGAAAAACATGAAGCGAGGAGAGTCCGTTGACCAACATGAACATGGCACAGCTTTTCAGCCGTATGATGTAGCCCTTCAGTGTTGGAAATTGAGGCAAGGTATTTCACGACTACATGTGTTTGCGGTGCGTCTCAAGAAAGCGCTGAAACAGGCGCGTCGGCAGGCTATCCAGAAAGATCTGACGCAGATCTCAGAGCAGGCTGATGCTGCTGACATTCTTCAGACGATCAAAAAACATTGTAGGAACCACCAATCTAAAGAGCTTGAAGAAGCCTACTCTTACAATGCTGCACTTGCCTGATGGCACGCCATGCCTGACGCCTGCGCAGCCATGTCATGCATGGATTGAGTTTTTCGGGCAGATGGAGGGGGTAAAGAATGTCGCGGAATGAGCTTGACGAGACATGGAGACGTTCCCTGGCACATTTCATGCAGCCACAGCTGGCATTGGGAGCCTCACTGACCTCGAAATTGCATTTCGACGGGTGAAGAAGGGGAAGGCCCAAGGACAAGACCACATTCCGCCTGAAGCGTGTCATGTATGCCCAACGCTCCTTGTCAAACAATACTACAATGCCCTCATGAAGCTTGTGCTCCACGGCCAGGAGTCGCTCCACCACAAAGGTGGATTCCTGATCTCTGCGCGCAAAGGCAGAGGACCTACCACTGACCCTGCCGCGTATCGATCTTTTTTGATCAGCTCACATATGGGCAAAGTTCTGCGCAGAGCTCCCGTGACGTTAGGTCTGCACGAAGCCAGAGCCTTCCTCCGTGGGGCCCAAATGCAGGGGCTTTCAGTAGGATTGCTGAATATTGCTGATGGTTGATCTGACTGAAGCATTCTATCGGGTACCCTCTGGCCGTTGGAGGTAGCAAAAGTGATCAGCAGCTGACCAGTATTGTGCAAAAGCTTGGCATGCCTGAAGACACCTTGCATGAACTCAGAGGTCATTTGAGCTAGCCATGCGCAGTTGAGCAAGCACAGCTGCCAGCCCACATGTGCAGACTGCTGCGTGCCCTACACGCAGATACGTACTTAGATCCATGGCCAGGCCGACTGCTGCCACACGTCGGTAGGTTCCAGACCAGGAGATTGTTTCGCTGATGTCATCTTCAGCCTCCTCTTCTCCCCGGGCATTTGGTGGGCTCGAAGGCAATTTCCTGGTCTCAACTGGTGCGCACTCTGAGCAGTTTGAGGGACAATGTGCAAGCCAATGATCTCGTTGCGTTTGAAATGCAATCTCACGAATTTCATGTCATGATGTTCGATCTCCTGAACCCTGAGACCTGGCCATTTTGGAAGCATGCAGAACCCCCAGATGAGAGGGTGACTACGATTGCTGACTTGGAATGGCATTTGCGCCAATGTCCAACAGAGTGACCTGGCTCAGGAGCTTGCCTCTGCCAGAAGTTTTGGTAAGCACAGATTTATTCTGCACGCCTTCTCAGGCCGTAGACGCCAAGGTGATTTTCATGTCTCTCTGGATGCCATCGCTGACTCACACCCGGGCATGGTCCTATAGACATTCTTTTGGATAGTTGCTGGGGAGATGTGAGCGATGAGAAGGTGCAAAGTTTTTGGATTTCCGCAGCGCGTTAGCGCTGGGTTGGGTGGCCCACCCTGCGAGACATGGAGCCGGGCCCGTGAACACGCCCTTGCAGATGGCGGCCGGAGGGGTCCCCGCGTAGCCCGCACTGCAGAAAATCCATAGGGTTTTGACAGTCTCTCTCTCAGGGAGATCAGACAAGTTCTAGTAGGGAACCAGCTCATGTTCTTTGCCATTGTGATGATGACAGTTCTCTACGATGTTGGTGGCTGCGGGGCGATGGAGCACCCTGCAAAGCCACCGAAAGACTCATCAGCTTCAATCTGGTGCACATCCATTGTGAATATGCTGCAACATTTGAATGGATTCAAGATCTGGCAATTGGCGCAAGGACTTTTGAGGGCCATCTCAGCGAAGCCTACCATGGTGCTGACCTTGAATTTGCCGAGTTTTGGTGTACAGATTTGTCGCTGGAGAATCACCAATGAACTCCCCACTCAGGTGAGTATTGGGCGGGGAAGTGATGGGAAATTTAGGACAATGGTGCTCAAAGAGTACCCCCCCCGGCCTTTTGTGGCCCACTGGCGACCAATTGGCATACGTTGAGGGATTTTCCCCTGGATGCCGATGTACAGATCCCCAGCGAGTTTTTTGACACGTGCTCATCCATGCTTCGCTGGTGGTGTCCCGTGAGGCCGAATTTGCAGCCTGGCCGCGGCGAGAGCCTCTGCGTGCCGACAGCAAAAATAAATAAATAAATATATATATATATGATAATAAATATTATTTGAAACATATAATTCATACCCCCGGTATTCAATTTCCTCAGATGGGTCTCCAAAATATCAGCAGTGACATTGTTTTGTCTGGTGTAGGGGGTTGATATTTATGACGAAGATGGGCACCACTGGGATGATGGCCACATTACTAATGCTATACTGCCCGGAACAATTTCTATGCGACGTCACAGGAATGATGATTCGTAATCATCCCAAAATAGCCCGGTTTCAGGTTTGTGAACTATTATCCAGATACTGTGTATCACCTGCCTGCCCTCAACAGACAAAGACATGTAGGAAGGATACAGAAGGCAATCTTCCAGAGCAATCTGGCAAGAAGGTTATATTTAGACACATTTTGAAACTCATCCGACAAAGTTGAACATGCAAGGAGCTGCAGCATCATGTTGCCCATAAAGAAGCGTAGATTGACCTTCAGTCTTGTCTAAGCGTTTTAAGATTTCAAGACTCAATAGAGCGAGAGATTGGAAACTCCGTGCTTGCGTGCATCCATTTTCCCGATTTTTTCCTGTGGATAATCCCTCAAAAGCAACAATGTCAGGGCACTTCACTCCTCGCCCAGGTCGCAGCCCACGGCTTCGCTGTCACGACTGTCACGTTCAACATCTACTGCAGTAAATGAGGATTGCCGAGTTTGCCAGGTAAATAGCCATCAACTTCGAGATGTTGAAACTGGTTTCATGGCAGGAATTCACATGGATAGGATACGGCATGCACATCACTCAATTCAAACAGATTCAAAGTGAAAGCTGGGACACTCAAAAGTTGGGTGTGACTAGACGCTAATCCCTTCACCGAAATATTAAACGTACCCCCCCTAAATTAAAAAACTAGGGGTAGTTTTTATTACTAGGTGGTATTTAATATTGGGAGGGGTAGCTGGCTCCCGATATTAAATTTAAAACCTTAAAAACGGAAAACTAAAATTGTCGATTTCAAAATCAATAAAAGTCCCTTTTTAAATCTATTTAAAATAGTGCCAACAATTGGATTTCGACGCTTTTCCCTAATATTAAATTTAAGACCTTAATTTTTTAAAAAAAGCTAAAATTGTCAATTTCAAAATCATTTAAAATCATTTTTATTGTAAAACAAAATTAACCGCTGGCCCCAGCTGCCTGCCCTTGCGGTGACGTTTCACCCCAACCGCGCGGATGGAAAAAGGCGCGGGAGGACAAATTAACATATTGCCAAAAATTGGATTTCGATGCTTTCCCCTTATTTGAAATTTAAGACCTTAATAAAAAACTAAAATTGTCAATTTCAAAATCAATTAAATTCGATTTTAAGACCTAATCAAAATATTGCCAAAAATTGGATTTCGAAGCTTTCCCCTAATATTAAATTTTAAACCTTAATAAAACAAGATGACATTTTTGATTTCAAAATCGATTAAATTTCCTCGTTAAAACTTGAATAATGTGGTGGAAATCATACCCACTTATTCATTTATAAACCCTTCCTTTCCGGTCAAGGCCCAGTAGTCCATCTTCTTTACTTTTGGCTCAAGCATGACGAAAACAGGTTGCAGTCGCTGACCCTTGGTGTCGCCGTCTTTGTTTGACTTCTCTGTTGTTTTTGGGGTTTTGTTACTCAAATCAATTGGTTATCAGCCGTATTTGCTCTTGTTTGACAGTTTTTGGGGATTTCATTTTATAGGTTGCCACGTGCCTTCAACCTGGCACACATGTGGTTTCCTCGACCGTGACCTACAACTGGATTCCATGTGAATCTTTGTTGGTAAAAGGCTGGAACAGGAATCATGTCAGATCCAAACTCCTCATCCTTTCATCCGAGTCCATGGATGTTAAGGGAGGTGCAGTCACAGTTCATTCATCTCATAGCCGAAGTTCATCCGGGACTCCAAAATCAGGAGGACGGTCCTCAAGAACAAAACAAGATTCAACCGTGAATCAGCTTCGAAAAGTTTCTCAAGTTATCAAGCGCTTGCCAGTGCCATTAGATCATGAGCGTGCCATGTCACCAGTTTCTCTTGTGCATAGTTCCGCATCGGCCTCCCAACCTTCGACTTTCATTCCCCAAGAGTCTAGTGGTCAGCCTGATGCCCGGATCCATCATTCACAGACGGTCCAGTATCATGATCACCGCACTCAGCAAGTGAATGTTGGTGTTGATCCCATGGGTTTTGCCAACATGGTCTCCGAAGCCAAGAGGGTGATTCAGGAATCTGATGAAAGAATCAAGGGGTTGGAAGGCTTAGCTCAAGATGTGTACAGCCAGGCTTGTTCACGTATTCAGGAGTTTCTTGGTGTTGTTGGGAGCCTTCAGCTATCAAATCAAGGATTTCTAAATCAGATCCATCAATTAAATTCAGAAGTGGCCAATGTTCGCGCTTAGTTGGAGCTTCAAATTACTCGGAATCACGAATTGGGTAGAAGAGTTGAGTGCTCCGCCAACATGTTAGACCACAAAGAGGGCGAAATTTCACGACACATGGATGAAATCCACCAGCTGAAGGATTCGGTCGACTCCCACATTTGGTTTTGGAAGAATCTCAAGTTCAGAACTTGCCCCTTCGTCAACGCTGTCAAGATATGGAGAATATGGAGATGAGTTTGGCTGCACGAAGCGCCGCTCAACCAGTTGATCAAGTCAGGTCTGCTGCTCCACCTCCTCTGGCCGTTTCGGCGCAATTGCTATCCATGATGGAAGTTTTGCAAGATCTTTCGGCTCGTATGTCAGCGGTTGAAGATGCTCAAGAGATTCATGTCGATCAAGTTCAGAGCCATATTAGCGCGGAAGTGTCTTTTCCGTTTCAACCTTCTGGTCTTCCTCCAAGACCTCGTTCCTTTCCAGCACTTGCGGTTTCCATCAGATGATGGCGGGGATGGTTTTGACAATGAAGATGAAGAATTAGTTCGAGATCGCATGCCCCAAAGCTTTACCAGTCACAGGGATCTAGTTGAGAGGGACATTGTGGATGCTCGTTCGCTTTGGTATGCCACATTAGGTCCGGTTCCTTCCAGTGCTTCGGATTTCAGAGCTTGGAAAACCAGTTGTTGCTGATCATTGCAAAGTTGGATAATTATCAGTGATAGGGATTACTTAGAGCATTGGCTTTCCAAAGCCTATGAAGTGAATTCCGATGAAGTAATCAAGCATGATTCTGGTTGTGTTCCGCGTTTAGATCGTTGGTTGGCAGCTGAAATTTCAAAAGGTTTAATGTGCCTGAGTTGCAGTTCAAGATCATGGGGTACATAGAAGGATGCACTTGAATTGGAAATCCTCCCAGGGGCAGACACTTGTTGCACATTGTTTCCAGGCATCTTGACATTGATCGCGCTCGTGGTTCGTTGCTTACTTCGCAATCGATTTTCAAATAGGGTTACAGTGCCAAGCATTTGCAAGAGTTTTCAGGTCGCGTCCTTCGCACTTGGAATAGTGTGCCGCAGGAAGATTGGCTGTCTCAGCGCATGATGTGTGAGTGGTTGTTTCATCGGTTGAGGCAAGATCGCAAGTTGGAAAGGACCATTGATGAGATCAAGAGAAGCGATGCTCTGTCGCCACTCCGTGATTTTGATCATCTTTGGAATAGTTTGCAGGAACGCTTGCTTGAGGAAAGAGAGGACATCAATGCGCAATCAATTGAAAACTTGTTGGGGTCCAGCCTGCCAAAGAAATCGCAGCCCGACAAGCCCACCAGTGCGCCTGCTGCCATCGCTCCGTCGTCTGAATCGAAGACCTCCCCAAAATGTCACAAGCCAATGACAGCAGAGCAAAAGGCCAAAACAGCGTGCATCTTCTATAGGATGCCTGCCGGATGCGTCCATGGAGAGAAATGCCAGTATCTCCATGAGCCTGCTCCCTCACCTTCCTGAGGATCAGGGGGGTTTCATCCATCCAATTGTCAGTAAATCCCATGAAGTTTGTGCTGTGCCGAGCTTAGTTGGATAGGAGCGTTGTGGTTTGCCGATTCTCCTGGCTGCTTTTGGATTTTCTCGTGGAAGGCGTTCAGTTTCTGGTTTTCAGTGTCTTGTTTCTTCCAATTGCCGGTCGATCCAATGAAGTTTGTGCTGTGCCGAGCCTATAGTTGGATTGGAGTTTTGTGCTTTGCCGATCCTCTTTGCCGCTTTTGGATTTTTACCTGTCTCGTTTGTCATCGTCTCATTCCAACATTTCGTCAAGGCCTCAGTGGTTGCATGGTCTTTAGACTTTATCTGCTAAGCAGCTTTCATCAAGTGCGTGCTTGTCGTTCTTCCGCTCTCGCACTCGTCAGTTTCAGCGTTAAGTCACTCCTAAGGATTTCAATCATGGAGGCAATTCATAGACTTCATTGTCTTCAAGCTCGTTGATCCTGCTAAGCATTCAACGATTTAGGCTACGCCTGTAAGGTTAAATCTGTCAGTTCAATGGGCTTGTGCTTTAAAGGCTTTTGCCATCCCCCATCGGACTTGGGCGCATGATGTGCTAAGCTGTCATTCGCCGTTAGTTCTCAAGTGTCAACCTTTTGCCATTTGTCACCACCCGGGTGTGGCAAGTCGCTGTAAGCACAGCATGGATGCGACTAAGTCAAGTCTCATCTGTGAACTTTTCATCCATTGGATTTTGGTGAGTCATTTCTTGTGGATGTGCCTTTGGGCTCTCATTGTCTTATCTTCGAGTCTTGTATACGTGCCTAATATGGAGGTTGGCTGCGACAGCGCCGCCCCTGCATCCGCGCATCGGTAATTCATACTTGCACGGCATCCGTTGGATCTCATGCATTGGTAATTAAACATCCGTTTAGGATCGCATAGGATATTCGTCAGATTGCCTTAATCCTTTTCCAGCATAATGGTGATTGGCTGCTCCGGCGCCGCGCCAACATTCGGTTGGACTTCCAGCATCGGTAATTAATTGCATGGCGCAGTAGCGCTTGGAATTGTCAGGCACGGTACGCTTCTCAATGAAATCAATTCATATCTTACCTGGAATCCATCCGTCTTAAGAGCCGTCAACTTTCATTTCGTTTGTGCGAGGGTTCATGGAAGCCTGTAGGGCCCTAGGTGACCATGTGTACAGAATCCTTAGGGACCTTTGACCACGGTACAGTTCATGGTTAGGGGGGGCTTGAATAATGTGGAGTAAATCATACCCATTTATTCATTTATAAACCCTTCCTTTCCGGTCAAGGCCCAGTAGTCCATCTTTTTTACTTTTGGCTCAAGCATGACGAAAACAGGTTGCAGTCGCTGACCAATGGTGTCGCCGTCTTTGTTTGACTTATCTGTCGTTTTTGGGGTGTTGTTACTCAAATCAATTTTAAATCTAATAAAAATATTGCCAAAAATTGGTTTTCGAAGCTTTTCCCTAATATTAATTTTAAGACCTTAATTAAAAAATAAAAGTGTCAATTTCAAAATCCATTAAAATCCCCTATACTGTAAAACAAAACTAACATATTGCCAAACATTGGATTTCGATGCATTCCCCTAATATTAAATTTAAAACCAAAAAAAAACTAAAAAAATCGATGTCAAAATCAATTAAATTCAATTTTAGGACCTGATTAAAATATTGCCAAAAATTGGATTTCGAAGCTTTCCCCTAATATCAAATTAAAGACCTTCATGAAAAAGAACTAAAATTTTTGATTTTAACAAACGGACCTTGATAAAAAACACTCCGGGGCCAACTAGTTTTTATATTATTAAGGGGTGGAACCTTCAAATGGACCTTGAATTTTAAATTGTGTTCTAAAGGGGGTCAATTAAAAGTTAAATTGACCAGTCTGAAATGTCCCAAAACATTTTTTTTGTGGGGCCCGGGGTAGTTTTTATTATTTAGGGGAACTTTAGTAATAGGGAGAAGGGATTAATAGACCCAAACAACATTCGATATCTCACAGCAAAATCGTGACTCAATCAATGGGCCAAGGTGCAACGGCGCGTTTCAAGCTCTTCGATTCAAATTGAATTCCCCAGGATTTGGTGTCCCAAGAGTGAGGTGAAGTACCCCAAGATGCAATTGGAAAATATGGAAAATGAGGATCAAACATGTTTTTTTGGGTACCCCACCTCTTTTACACAAAGCCATGTTCACTCAGAACTTCGAATATGTCACATTGCTGAGAGGCGCGCTGCATCAGCCTTTGTTTTGCAGGCTTTATTTGTCTCACCTGTCTTCACCTGTCGGCTCTGTCGGATGTCCCAGAACCAGAAAAAATGATTTTCAACCGCATTTGCAGCTTTCTTTGGCCTTTGGTGCTGGTTGTCGAAGCAGCATTTCACCCAATCCGGGCTCAAAGTGAGAGGAGGGTTTTTCTGTTCCTGTGTGTTTGTGTGTGAATATGCTCGCGTAGGGGTGCATAATCAAAACATCGCAAAACCATGGAAATGACATTCCAATTGGGCTTATATAGATTTTGTCAAATTTTCTCCACCATGATTTGATCCCAAAACTAGCGAGTTGCAGATTGGGTCCGTACATGGTATTTGGGTGCTGTTGAACTAAACTGTATCTAATGCATGTCGGGCACGTGTCCCTGACCAACTTTTTGAAGTAAGGGGACCTGACCAACCACACTAGCCTAGATTTGAGTGGCAGTGGTTGGCAGCCCACGTGGCACCCATATATAGAATTATATAAAGCGAATCTGAGATATTAGATACTCCAAATGTATCTAAGTGTAGGATGGCCATTGGCCCATCCTGCCTTACAGCGAAACACACATTTCTACTGGGATGGCCTTGAGATAAACAGAAAGAAACTGGGGCCAGTGTCACTAGAACAGCCTGGATATCATGAGGCTTGCCCCGTACCACGCAGTTGCTCATTTCTTGGACACAAAATGGGATATGGGCATTCAGACCTGTTTTTGAGACATGCTTCAATAATCCAACCTGGTACTGGAAAATTGCTTAACAAATTGTCCATGCAAAACTAGTGTGAATTATTGTCCTATGAAGAACATTGGATTTTCCAGACAGGCAACTTGTCTTGCGAGATGATAATTCCCGTTTTTCGTTGGTTGAAACCGCATTTCATGGGCGATTCTTGCACGCAAAAACAGTTGAACATGATAGGACCTCATTTGTCAAAGACCTCACTTTACAACGGCCCTCATTCAGCAGATACAGATCAAAGACGACCGTATTCCCTAAAACCCTACTTATCCATATATAGTGGTCAAGTACGTATCACTGAACAAAAATGTGGCAGATTTAGTCGTTGTTTTTTGTTGGGAGATCATCACCGCCAGGCTGCAGGCGTTCTCGCCTGACAAAAAATCCTGACGATGTGGCGGCCAAAACATGTGACGGGGCGAGCAGTTTTTTTTTTTGAATTACTTGATATTTAATTTGGGATCTATTCTAACCAGCTTCCTTGTTTTTTTGGTATTGGTATGGTATATATATAGTAGAAAAAAATCATTGGCCCTGGAATACAATGAGAAAAACTCCACACATGCCATGTTTTTCATCGTTTTTGTGATGAAACCAACTGGCATTTTTTGTTGTGAATCAAGATCCTGATTATTTTTTAACCACTGGATAGATCCATGGGATAGGAGGTTTTACGAACGGATCACTGGATCACTTTTTTCTCCAACCGCTGGACCCCAACCACCAGCATCCACCAGCTTGACATGTGCTTCCTGTGTCACGACCCACCAGAGGTTTACGCGAAGCCCGCGATTTTTCGCGATTGTACAATTAATGAGCTCAATCCGCTGACACGGTTGCCTTTGAATGACACGATATTGTTCAATGAAGTATCTTGAAGTATCTTGAAGTATCTTGAAGTTTTGCCCCAGTCAGGAAGGGTTTAAGTCTAAGTTTGGGCCCTTAGATTGATGCAACAAAAGTGACCCTCCGGAGCTTTCCCATGTTCGATCACCGTGCTTGAGAGCTATGCGCATGCCACACTCAAGTCCATCACATTCCATTCGTATTTAGGACTCGGCGTCAATATCCATTATCTAAATTATATACATGTGTGTGTGTGCGTAATATGGTATGTATAGACTTTAGCAGCACCATTGAGAGTTTTTCTGCTTGAAAGCTTGCGATTCTGCCGGAAAGGACATGGTTGCTTTTTGTGTGTGCTAAGTTACGTGACATGACATGATGTGACAGCAATCTGGACGGTAAACAAAACGCACCAGAAGGAGTCACATGTTCGTCATGAACGAAGGCAATCGTTACACCCGACAATGGGATGCAGCGCTGTAAATGTTGACAAAAAGATGCGAGGTTGGATCATTGGTTCTTCAGCATTGTGCCTCTAACTGAATGTTTGCTGACAGAACCGCCCCAATCCCTTGAGCAGTTTGGTTTGCATGCCTCTGGCTGCTGGTGAATGGGCAAATCAGATGTAGTGCTGCTCATCTCTGTTTGTAGGTTACAGAAATGGAAGAGTTCAATCTTAAGCTAGAAGTGCTAGAAGTATATACAGGGTTTGACAGAAACATGATGGTGGGGGTATTCAAACTTACAGTGATGCTATTGGACAGCCATAGTCACCATTGGAGTCACCATGATGTGTTTTTGATTTGGGTTTTCGATGACGACCTCTTCTCGGATCGTCTGATCCCGGGTGAAAGCTTGGAGTGGTTTACTTGGCTCAAGAATTGCTCATCAATGTCAAAAGGGCCGCCTTACTGCCCATGGGTGCCTCAGCAAGGATTCTGCGTATTGTTTGATATTGGGTTACCTATGACATAGGGACCGGAATATGATATGACATGATATGGGATTTCGAAGGGGTCCCAAACCCACAAGAAATACTAGCTTCAACTTGCAACTTCCGGGCCTCCAAAACGTTGCGCCGGCGACTCCGCGGCCTGCAGCCTTTGACGCCTAGTGCATTCTTGAATTCTTAATTTCTAGTTGCTTTCTTGTCTTGGCCTTGCCTCTTGATTTCTTGTTTTGGCTTCTTGCTCTTTGCTTTCTTGCTCTTGTTTCTTGCCCTTCTTTCCTTCGCCCCTTTCTTGCCCTTGCCTTTTGACTTGTCTCGGCTTGTTGCTCTTTGCCTTCTTGCTCTTGTTTCTTGCCCTTCTTTCCTTCGCCCCTTTCTTGCCCTTGCCTTTTGACTTGTCTCTTTGCCTTCTTTCCTTCGCCCCTTTCTTGCCCTTGCCTTTTGACTTGTCTCGGCTTGTTGCTCTTTGCCTTCTTGCTCTTGTTTCTTGCCCTTCTTTCCTTCGCCCCTTTCTTGCCCTTGCCTTTTGACTTGTCTCGGCTTGTTGCTCTTTGCCTTCTTGCTCTGGTTTCTTGCCCTTCTTGGCCTCTTGTTCCGGCTTTCGGCCCGCTGCCTTACCGCTGGTCTTCTTCTTCTCCTTCTTCTTCTTCTTCTTCCGTTCTCTCCAACTCTTTGTCAGCACTTGCTGCTTGCAGTCTCTTCTCTGACGCGCTCCCCCTTGCTGTTGGCAGGTGCCGGCGGATATTCATTTATATAATATATAGTTTTATTTATTTATTTATATTAGATATTATACATATAATATATCTATCTATCTATCTATCTATCAATCTATCAATCAATCAATCTATGAATCTATCTATCTATCTATCTATCTATGTATCTCCCTCCCACAAAACTTCGTTTTGTCATGTTTTGTCGTCTCTGTCGTCTCGGGCTGATTGGGGTTGGCTTCACCGGGAAAAGCATGACCGAGGTGCTGGCAGCTCAACGTCGGGGCCAGAAGCTGCCGAAGCTGATGCGGTTTCTTGTTGGCACAGCAAGTTATCACAACTCTTCCAGGGGGCCATGGAGCCATGACGTGCCAATGTGCTGTTTGGGGCAGGGGATTTTTATAGTCATTGACACTTTACATGCAAATTGATGGGTGTCCAAAGGTCGCCCTTCCAGACTGAGCTGCTTCTCAAAGGATATTCCCATATCCCTTAGAGTCATTCCTTCACTCCACAGGAGAAGATCAAAAACATTTTCCAAAAATATGACCTCAACAACGACGGCTTCATCAAACATGATGTGACTTGGCAACATTTGTCAGAAGTTTACTATTGGAATTGTTTCAAAACCTATTTGATGATAGAGTATATTAGCCTTGCGTGGCTTTTGGGGGCTGGGATGTGCATTTTTATCAAACCCATGGATCTATATACGTTTCGGGATAGACCTTGGTTGGGTAGTTTGATATATTTTGATATGGTAAACTAAGGGGCTCTTGAAACAACACTGCCTTTATGGGTTAATGTTATCGACTGATTAGTGTGAGGCCCCCCCCCAAACAATTTTAGTCTACTCAATAACTGACCATTTTTTTGCGCCCCCCCCCTCGACATTTTTTTGAATATGTATTTTTAATTGATTTCAATTTACTTTCAAGAGGATTTTTTTTGCCACAATAGAGTGCCATGCTACTAATCAGGTGCTAACATTAAAAAGAATGTTAGGGCTATGGGACCAATCGAAGCACAAAATGCAATTGGTTCCCAAGTTTCAAATACTTCTCAAAACCATGTGTTGGCTGGTTAGATTCCCATGGGCTCATTACCTGTTGTGTTCCTGTTGTGGTCAAATTGACGATGTCACGACACCCACGGATCGCCATGGTGGTGACTATCGGATAGGGATCATCTTGAATTTCACATCCACTTTGCAAGTGGTTTGGTAACCCTGGTTATACTCCGGATATACCACCTGGTAAATTAACATAGACCCTAAAAAATATTTAAAAACTATATAGTGGCAATTACTTTACTTCGTGTGATCCCCACCATGACATTTATACATGTTCTTACTGGCACATCTTCTGGCATTCTATCTGACATATCTTCTGACATTCTATTTGGCATTCTATCTGGCATATCTTCTGGCATTCTATCTATCTGACATATCTTCTGACATTCTATTGGCATTCTATCTGGCATATCTTCTGGCATATCTTCTGGCATTCTATCTGGGCATTCTAATTCTATCTGGCATATCTTCTGGCATTCTATCTGGCATATCTATATATCTTCTATTCTGGCATATCTTCTGGCATTCTATCTGGCATAATATCTTCTGGCATTCTATCTGGCATCTGGCATTCTATCTGACATTCTATCTGGCATATTCTGGCATTCTATCTGGCATATCTGGCATATCTTCTGGCATCTATCTGGCATATCTTCTGGCATTCTATCTGCATATCTTCTGGCATTCTATTTGGCATTCTATCTGGCATATCTTCTGGCATCTTCTGGCATTCTATCTGGCATTCTATCTGGCATATCTTCTGGCATATCTATCTGGCATTCTATCTGGCATTCTATCTGGCATATCTTCTGGCATATATTCTGACATATCTTCTGGCATTCTATCTGGCATTCTATCTGGCATTCTATCTGGCATATCTTCTGGCATATCTTCTGGCATATCTATCTGGCATATCTCTGGCATATTTTCTGGCATTCTACCTGGCAAATCTTCTGGCACTCTATCTGACATTTTATCTTCCTACATGAGGTCCGGCAGGGAACACTTGGCGTGGATACTCGCGGTTGAGGTCCGGCAGGGAACACTGGGCGTGGCTGGTCGTGGTTGAGGTCCGGCAGGGAACACTGGGCGTGGCTGGTCGTGGTTGAGGTCCGGCAGGGAACACTGGGCGTGGATGGTCGTGGTTGAGGTCCGGCAGAGAACACTGTGGATCGCGGGTCGCAGTTGGACGAGGACGACGAGGACGACGAGGACGACGAGGACGACAAGGATGACAAGGAGGACGAGGGGGAGGAGGAGAGGAGGACGAGGCAGGAGGAGGCGGAGGAGGAGGAGGAGAAGGAGGAGGAGGCAACTGACATAAAATCTAACAACCCTCACCTGGCAGGTGGGGAACTAGTTTTCCAACCCCTTTATTGTGGGCCTATGTTAATTTATTGGAGGGTGTATATGTATGGAATAGGTAAGTATATAATATGAATATAATATGCATATAATATGTATATTCAATAAATATTGTTATTGTTATA